>JABUQX010025232.1:0-85086 GCA_015478945.1 Trachelipus rathkii | reverse complement strand
ATATAATTATTCTTATGATATATTATTGTATTTTATATAATTATATAATATATAATATATATATATATATATTTTATATTATATATATATATGTTATTTGGTATATATCGTCTTAGTTCTAAGTGAACAAGTATAATCAATCTATCAGTATTCGGAACAGTAGGGATGGACACGTAAAATCTTTTTTGAAAATTTAGCCAATTAAAAATTATCCTTCATCGTCATCGGATGAATCATAGAGATCTGTGCTATTGTATTAACCTCCTGTCAAGCCATACCTACGTTGGAAATAGTCACTATTTAAAGATAATATAGCTATAATATGGATAGCATAATGCTAATAAGGTGATGATTCAAATAAATAATTTTTAATACCGAGATTTTTTTTATATTTTATGTGTGTTTTGTTTTTATGAGAACTTTTCGTTGATTAAAGTTGTTTTAATAAGTTTTTTTTGTTTTAATAAAAGATAAATTTTTAATATTTAAATTTGAATATATCCTGCTCTTATCGGCAGAAAAGAACGGCATGTCTCGGCTCCTTTGACTTCATGTCCAACGTTTTTTTCCTCTCTGCTTTTAACTCGGTACTTATCTTTAAATCTAGGACAGTGAGGGTGTGTTGGAGACAGCTACCGTCGCTTGGGGCTGATATGCATTTTCTGGGCCAGTGTAGGGTTGTTCCTTGGTTTCTTGGAGTTAGCTCCACACCAAATGTCAAAAGTATATGTCGACGGCCGATAAATGGGGCACAACATGCTTGTGCGACAAATTTTCATAATAATATTTAGAGAAAAAAATTCACTTCGCGCCATGTGAGCTTTTTCGAACACATCGATCTAACTAGCGCGCGCATTAAACAAGTTGACAGAAGCTCTGACCACTAGTTACTTCCGATCCGCCCTTTCCAGAAATATAGAGAGGCATTATCGGATCTTGCTTTTTGCAATTTAATGCATCCGTAGTCATCGTGCTTTGAATACGTCGTGTACTTATTAAAATCGACAGGAGAGGTGTAGGAACACGCTGCTGTGGCGTGACGATTGTGGTCATTTGCGTCTGGGTGCTGCCTGGTTTTTAGTCAGGGAGGTATTCTCATCTCATATATTCAATTGGAGCATATTCCGAAAGTTGGCACTACATGCTTGTTGCGTGCAATTATTTGATAAAAATTAGTTTGTTGTTGTTCAGAGTATCGGTTGTCTGTTAAGGACGAATATAGCAATTTTTCACCTCGCACCAGACTGCGCGTGTATACCATCATCAACGAGCTGTCGCTCTGGTGTTGTAGACTATATGTTATCAGGGAATGCCTCTGTCATGTGGTCCGATCCAACCTTCCAAAAGAGATTTCTATCTCGGAACAATTTTCTTATATTCAGTTGTCTTCGAAATTCTACTTGTTGGTGGGAACGTCAGTACTTATTTTAATCGGACAGGAGGCGGATGGTTGGGAACAACCTGCTGTGGGCCTACATGGCATTCTGCATTGGGGGTATGTCCTGGGTTAAATCAGATACCAATCCAATCACAGTCCAAAAGAACGCCGAAATGGCAACAGCACAATGCTTGTTTGGTCAACAAATTTGTTAAAAGGGGGAATAGCGTACAAAGAAATATATTTCTACTGCTGCCGACTGGCAGAACTCGAACATCGACAACAGCGGTCGCCGTGGTACACGATGCAAAGGAAGCGTCTTGTGACCACTAGTGCCGATCTCCGCCTTTCCCAGAACAAAGAAGGCATATCGGAACAGTTTTCTAAATTCTTCTGCTCCTGATAGCTCTACTTCCGCTTTGAAAACTCGTTACTTATTCACGATCGGGGTCGACAGTGAGGTGTGTGTAACAATCTGCCTTTGGGCCTACATGAAAAAACAAAAAATGAAAAAAAAAAAAAAAAAAAAAAAGCATTTTTCATCCTGGAAAAATTAATTGTAATTAATTTCGAGCCTGAAAAAAAAATTTTTTTAGTTTGACACCTCTCTAAATAAATCTCTGCATCTAAAACCACTGTCGCATTTCCATACAAAAATATCAGTCCTAATTTAAGTTCGTGGATTTTTTTCTAATAATGTAGAAATAAAGAAAAGTACATTAGATTGTTTTTTACTCTTTTAAAAGAAAGTTAGTAGAGAAAGTAGTTAAAAGTAGAGACTCCCCTCGACTTACCGATTACAATTCCTCGTCGAGATTCAAAAGTTTCATCTTTCGGCGGTAAGCAGACGGGAGAAATGAATTCGCCAAACAAAGTTGGGCGGTCCAGTTTAAGAAGAGCAATATCATTGTCGCG
Source organism: Trachelipus rathkii (assembly GCA_015478945.1). Taxonomy (NCBI): domain Eukaryota; kingdom Metazoa; phylum Arthropoda; class Malacostraca; order Isopoda; family Trachelipodidae; genus Trachelipus; species Trachelipus rathkii. Next base: position 82,793 of record JABUQX010025232.1, on the reverse strand, counting down.
GGTAAAGTGAGGTTATAGGTGTATTTACTAGAGTATATGTTAGCATTTTGAGGGGTTGGGTAAGAGAGTATATTGATAGTAGTAGTAGTATATATTTTGATATTCTAGGTGTATAGCTACGATGTTAGTATATAGGTGTTATAGTCGGTCTGAGGTTGCCTTGCGTATTTTGACTGTTATTGTATGATTATTAGAGTTAGTCATGAGGATTATTATGGGTTATATATGTATGAGTGGTTTTTGGGGTGTGTGATCTTGTATATCTAGTTATCTTTGGTTATCTACTTGGATATATGGTTTTAGTTTGATTTTAGTATATAATATATATATTTTGTATTATTGTTTTACTAGGGGTATGTAGTAAGTGGGTTCGTATTGGGGGTTTATTTGAGAAGAGGTGATGAGTGTGTTGGTTTTTTTTTTGGTGATTAAGATATATTTTTTTTACTACTACTATTTTTATTGATATTTGTTATTTATTATTATTATCTATTTTGTTTATTTATCAGATACTATTATTTATATATATTATATATAGTACTAAAGATGAAATGCTGTAATATTACGAATATTACAGTGATAATTATATTTTTTTTATATTTTTAATATTTAATTTTTTATTAGTTTTTCTTATTATAGGTAGTATTTTTATATTGCTTGATAGTAGTAGTTAGACTGTTTTAACGTACTTATATATAGTTAGTAATTCAACCGCACCTTTCTCTATCCCCATGTTTCTTATATTAGTGTAGAGCACCTCTAGTAAAAAAGAAAAGTCAAAGATATTTTTAACGCAGTTGTAAAGGACATAAATCACCCAGACCTACGGTTCGTTCTTATATCTTTATTAGTGACTGTAACTCATCGCAGATAAAATCCACCCTAGAGCTTCACGACCGTACCTGACGTACTTCGACGCAACCCATTTCTGTATTCTTGCTATATTTTCGGCATATGTAAGAGGTCTATCCTTGGGCCCTGTGGGCCACAGCCATACGCTGCTCTACTCACAAAACTCCCGTCCACTCACGTCCTATTATGCTACCTATCTATCTCGCGCTCTGATAGTAAACCTCTTACATTCTCTCTTCCAGGCATTTCATTTTTATCTAACTCGATCCATCTTTTTTCTGTCGGTCTTCACCAAGACCGGTCATTCCAACACACTCACCATTTGCACTATGTTTATGCATTCCGCTTGAACCAACTCGAATTATTCATTTCCATTCTTTCTGTAAGAAAAATCATCTTCACGTACTTCATTTATTCCTTCATTTATTCCTTTCTTACACGCACACAACTATTTAACTAGCATCATTACACTTTTATCAACTTCTTCTCAACATCACTAATATCGCCCCTAGATTGATTCCCTGAAACCATTGCATCTCAGTACATCTATAATTTATATTTATTTCCAGGACCATAGCGTCTACTTCTATACATTAATCACAGGTATGAGCATAAACATACCCTGATGTAATAGAAAACTAGCGCACTATCAAGACTAGTCCCCTTATACATTCTACCAATGGATTTTATATTGCAATTCCAGCCACCTTTCTGAATCCATATTTCCGACTACCAGTCTGCATCACTTGTCCCTATTTTTCAATAAACCATATAGTCCTCAATATTAAACTCTGAGCGCGTTTTTCCACGTTTACTTCATCCATTCCAACGATAATAATACCTAACTTCATATATTACTTATTACTATATCTATATATATACTTATTTATATTATATTATATTATTAGTATACTATATTATTTTAGTTTTTATTATTTTATATGGTGGTTTATATATATATTACGTTTAATGTATGTATTATATGGGTATTATTATTTTTTATATTATTTTAGTTTATATATTATTGCTTTCTTTGTGTTGGGAAAGGACTGTATTTCGTGACCAGCAAAATTCATTGCATTCGATATATCGATTAATTATAATCTATTACAATCGGTAATCCCGGGTAGCGATTTTTTAAAATAAGTGTCTTTTGTCATGAACTAGAACCAAAAATATAGAATTAAGAAAGAAGGAAGAGAAATTTAGTTTGAAGTCTCAAAAAATAGTAAAAGCATCGTGCTGGTATTGGGATTGGAAGAGTGCTGCTGCTGTTGGGGGGGGAGATGTTGTTGGTAATGGTAGTGCTGGTGAGGGCAATTGATGTTTTAGAAGATAGCACGAGAGTAGAATTAATTAAAATGTTAACTGCCTTATAGCTTAGCTTTTAGGCAATATTAGGAATAGCAAAGAGAGTTAGTTGGCTTTTGTGTGAGATTGAGAGAATAGAATGTGAACCTATTAAGATATAACAGATGAAAGAATGGGGGCGATTGATAAACTTATAGCAAGTTTTGGAACTAGTGAGAGTAGAGGAAGTGCGCAAAGAGGAGTTTAGGCGATTGTGTGATTGTGATAAGTAAAGGAAATTATTGTTTTTCACTTTGAAGATGTGGAGAATTGAGAAACGTGTCATTTTAATAGAAGGAACAGTGCCTTGAAGAGAAGGGCTGAACAACCTGCAGGGGGGGCGGTCGCATAGAATGTAACGTAGCGCTTGAGACGCTAGACCTAGACGTTGACCGGGTAGAGCTGAAACTAGAACTGGTAGAGAGTGTGTACTGGGGTTGGTGGTTCAGTAAGGTGTAGTCACCTCTCGATTTTCAATAAAAATCAAATATGGAAGCTTAAAAAAAATAATAAAGAGAATACTGAAAACAAAAAATCGTCGCTCTCTCTTTAGAAAAAAGTTCAGTTGCCATAATTTTTGAATCAGTTCATTGCAATGTGGAGTTCCTTAATATGTGTTGCAGCCAATTTATTCGCGACATTCGGCATAATATACAGACATAGAATTTTAAATATGGCCAAAAAATATATTACGTTAATATCTATATCGTGTTAATAATTATGAATTAGAATTTAAATAAATATAATAGAAATAATATATATATACTTGAAACCATAACCTATTTCATCTTTCTAAATTTTTTTTTATGAAAATTATGGATTTTTTTTTTGCTTTGTGATGACAGCAGCATAAATATTTTTAGAGTATTATATATATTTATTATTTTTATTTTATTATATTTATTATTGTTTTTTTTTTTCTATTATATTTTATATCTTTTTTGTTATTTATTTCATCATCTATTATATCTTATTTTTTTTATCTTTATTATTTATATATTGTGTTTATTATTTAAATATTTATGTAGGGTTTATTATATATTTTATGAGTTATTTAATATATGGTATATAATTTATGTGGTATATTATTATTTGTTCATGGGAGAGTGAGTATTATTCTAGCTTAGCGTCTATATAATAGTATATGTATTTTATATATTTTGTTTTTTATATTATTATAGTTATTTTATCTAACCATTTTTTTAGTTATATTTTTGTGGGTGATATTGGATATATTATGTGCATATTTTGATAGGGTTATTAGTAATAATGTTAGTATATATTTTAGTAAGCATATTACTTTATGATCTGTAGTATGTAGTATTTTTCCGCCAGAAGATGTACTTAAGTGCATATTATGGTAATTTATTGCTATTAGGTTATAGAGGGTATGGGTTATGTTATTAGTTAGTTAGGATTAGGTTTATATCTACTGATAGTCTTTGTCTTTTTTTGGATGTTATTGCGACTTATCTTTGTGCGTTGGTGTTTTCTGTCTATTATGTGAGTGTTGCTCTCAGGGTTTCTTCGTCTTATCGTCCTACTTTATTTCTTTACGTTATTCATGTAGATGAGCGTTCGTCATTTCGTTATTGCTACATCTATACTCTATCCACTCATATGCCCATGATTCTAACTCTGTTCATTCTTCAACTCATTTCAATTCTGCTCCTCTTTTACCTCTGAGATTGCCTCTCGTCTTAATCTGTTCCGAGTTCTATTCTCGCAGATCATGTAGAGAATCTGTCCCGATTGGGTCGTCTTCAACTTTGTGAAAATTCATTTCTTTAAGAAACACGTCACTTCTACAAATCCCCTCTCTATGAAGACACCTTTTAATACTTATTCCCTATCTCTTTCGGTAACGGTTGCCTTTCGTCTCTCCTGTTTTGGGACAATTAGATATCATTTCGCTGGCCTACATAAACAAAAATAGGAGTTGTCTTGGAAACCTCACTGTATTCATATGGTTGCTATTTGCTTGTGCCGGGTCAAAGAAACGTGGGATTCTTGTTTAGACTTATCGAGACTTCTTTTCCCTCTTCAGTTGCTGCCCAGCTATAAAGTCTCCGATCCGCCCTTTGGATGGATGTATTCCTTGGTGTTTCTCATTAAACTAGAGGGGGGGGGTGCTCTGGTTTCTTCATCTTTCCTTATTCTGTTGGTCCATGGGAGGCGAGTCAGAAAGCCAAAAAGGCTTTATATATTACTTGATCTGACTTTCCAAGTGCAGACTTGACCCTTTTCTGATCTTCTTACGTGGATTGTCGATGTGTAATCCTTTATCTCTTTTTTCCTTGTATACATGTTAGCGTTTTGTTTGTTGCTAGGCGGTCAGGTTGTTCGGATTGGAGAACTAATACCACTTTTTATCAGCGTACTCACCTTGTTAACCTTCTACTGGACGTTTCCTCGTAGCTAACTATTAGGGTGGCTGTGTCGCGGTCTACGAGATTTTGTGTTTAGACTATTAGGTAAGCTTCTCAGGGTCTAGTTCTTCGCTGTGGTGCTTATCTATCACCTTATGCATCCTAAATTCTCTAGAATTCTCTTGACTCAAATGTGATTCATGCATAGATAATTAATAAAATCAGCTTTCACTTAAAAGCCCTGTGTATTTGTGCTCTATCTGCTAAATTTTATAAGACGTCTACGATGTTAAATTTTTGGTTCGTGCAGTACAACCCCTCCTCAATAAAAAGGCTACTTTGCCCGTGAGCTATGATGGTAGTACAACTTTAAAATATATATATATTTTATATATTATATATATATATAATTTAATATATATATATATATATTATATATTTATATTATATATATTATATATATATATTATTTTATATATAATATATTATTATTATATATACTTAGATACAATAGATCATGTTTCATTCATTATTATATATTATATTATTATATTTTATATATATATATAATTATATTATATTTCTGATTATTAAGTTTTATATTAAAAGTATATATCATTATATATATAATATTATTAAATTATATTGATATTATTATATTTTATAGTTAATATATATATATATATATAGTATTATGACTAATTATTATATAATATTTTTTTGATATACTATTTAAGTATTATTTGATCATAATTATAATGGTGTATTATAGTAGAATAATATGATGGTAGTATTTTTATATTAGTATTATGTAATTAATATTTATTTATAGTATATGATGAGTATAATTTTATTATAGTATCATATTTATATTCTGTATATTAGGTGATATTGAGGGTATAATATATTTATTAAACCTAGTTAAAAGTCTGGTCTGTCTCAGTGATGGTGATTAAAAGAGTGACTCATTCAGCTTGATACTTGAGTTAATAATTAGAGGAAATAATAATAATGTATATATTTAATTATTATACATAGTTTGCGATATCTTAGCTTATGTATATTACTTGAGCGGGTATTATTTCAGTTGGGCAGTGAGGCCGGGTTGAGGGACGAGAGGAGAAGAATGTCAGCTGGCCATCGTCATCTCAGGTAGCCCTAACAGACCCCGATCTCTACGTGCATTTTTTGCGGTTTACCCATTTTCTTCTTTTGCAGTTAAAAAAATAAAATAGTAAATGGTTTTAATTATAAGTTATGAAAAAAAGAAAAACAAAACGGACGTTTGTCCTCAATACGAAGGAATTTTCGTCGTTTACGCGCCTGAAGAAGTATATGAAATTGAATTTTTTTATAATGTTTTCATAGTTTTAGTGCTGATAAGTTAAAACAACCAATTTAAACGCAAAGGAGAGAGGCTAGTCTGGGGTATTGGTCGGCTTCAATCTGGTGCATGCGACTAGTCTCTCTCTCTAAGAGACTGAGTGTAGATTAATAAAAAAAAAGTAAGAAAAAAAAAAAAAATAAAAAAAATAATACTGAAATAATTAGCTTGTCTATGTTAAAATTGGTCCCAGAAGATGACAAATTATCTTATATATGTAACATTTGTTTTTTGTTATGTGAGCTTGTGAGGTAGTTCTCATTTACTAAGCTTATATGTCTCGCAAGTAAGTCAGCGGCTGCCCAGACTCCCATAACTGTCACGTGGGTGGCTGAGGTGTTCGCTTTTAGCAACTTAATTGTTTTGCTGTCGCAGTATCTCTTTTTTATTGGTATTACAACTTCTTTCCTTGGGTGGCAACGAAAAAGAGCTTTTTTTTCACTTTTATTACAAAGAAAGATATTTCAACTAATGTCTTTTTTCTATGTTATATTATTATCTTATTATTTGTATTATATCTATTTATTGATTAATTTAATAGGTATTAGTTAAATATATTGAATATCATTAGGGTCTATGATCATATGTATGGTATTAGTGTTTTGTTAGTGTATATATAGTCAGTTGGGTAATATTATTGATTAGTATTCGTTGTCTGTATGAGTAAATATATTATATATGTGTGGATTATATAGTAGTATTATATATTATTATAGTATTTTGTTAATTTCTTTTGATGTCATATAGGTATATTGATATTATACGTTGGGTATTATTATTATTATTTGAGGTAATTGGGTGATTATAGTTATTGAGATAATTAGTGATGGTTATTTTATTTGAGGGTGTTGTATGCTAGTGTTGTTTTATGGCGATGAGGTTAAATAGATATAAGTGTTGTGGGTTGTATTTTTTAGTGACTAGGTATAGATTGTATAGATGTTTTATGGTAATTATTCTGATGGATGTGGTTTATGGTGGTGGATAGGTCATGAGTGTTATTGATCTTACGGTGATGTTTATGATTTGGTATCTTGCAGATGTATATTATTATTTAGTATATATATAGCGGCATTATGAGTTTTTTTTTACTTTGATATAGTAATACTTTCTATTTAGTATGTGTGGGTGGGTGTGTTTATGTTGTTATGAGTGGGTGTGTACATATCTATTATTATTATTAGTTTAGTGTGAATTTAGTTAAGTTTGCTTATGGTTAGGTTAGTTTAAGGTTAGGTTTTAGTAATCGGGTTAGCGGTTTTTAGGTTTAGATGTTACCTCCTGAAACGCGAGAAAAAATTGACTTCCGAAATTCTCTATGAATGATTAAGAATTATACGATACATTTATATATTGTTGGATTCGCTCTTGGTGTTTATAGATGTGTTGTTTGCAATTTTGTACGTATATATGTGATATATATGTTCGCATGAACGTAAAAGGTGGGATTGTTTTATTGTTTATCTGTATTATTATTTGTGTTTTATTTATTTTATCTTTTTTTTTGTTCAGTAGTCTAGCTGTGTGTTTTTTTTGTTTTTTGTTTAGTTATCTGTATAATGTTTCATATTGTTGTAGGTTTGATTGAGGAAATCTATATGATATATATTATTGTTAGTGTGTTTTTGGTGTATTTATATTATTGCGTTGGGGGTTTTTTTCTGTGGGCTGTGTTGTTGTATTGTTGTGATTGATTGTTATTCTGATCGTTTATTGTTATAATATATTGGGGTTATTTTTTTATATTATAGTGAGTGTTATAGAATCGTATGTATTTGAGAGTGTTTGTGTTTTATATTACTTTATGGCTCGGCGCTATAAATCTACTAACATTCCTTAATTTGCTCGGAGAGAGAAGACTATGAGGTCTATTCTCGAGCAAGATATAAATGTTAAATTAATTTTAGGCGAGCACTGAATAGTATAGTATATGTTTGATTATATAGTTAGATGTTGGTTTAGTCTTGGTTATTTTTGGTAATTATATACTTTTACATACTAATAGTCTCAGCGTAATATTTATTTGATTTATGTATTTGTTATGTTGTCTTTTATAGTTGAATGATAGGGGGTTAGTATAGTGTTTAGCTTTCGCTATAGTTATATTTTTGTATAGTTATATTTCTGGTTTAATTATATAGGATATGATGGTATAATCATTTGAGTATGGTTGGATCTATCAGTATTGGTTGTAATTTTTGTAAGTGTTTATGTATGATTTGTTTGTTTTTTATATGTAATTGAATATTGTTTATTATATTTATATCTATTTATGTTTATTATTTATATGAGTTTATTTTTTTATAGGGTATATATAATTATACTATATTATCATATACTGTATAGCAGTTGATCTGGCATGTTTTAGCTATATATGTTTTATATCTTTTTACGTTTTATTATATTATGGATGTTTTGGATATTATATATATAGTGATTAGATATTGTTTATAAGTATATTTTGGTACTATAACTATGGTATATTTATAGACGGTGGTTTTATTTATTTAGAGGGTGTAATATTGTTTATTTGTATATTGTTATTTTGTATTTATATTGTTATATACGATATATATATAGGTTATTATATTTTATTATTAGAGGTATATTATATATATTGGGTATTATTATATAAGTATTAAGGGGGTATATAGCTTTATTATTGAGTAATTACTATATTAGTAGTAATATATAATAGTAGTTTTGGCAGAAAATGGTCAAGAGTAGTAGGTATGAGAGTAGGGTTTGTAAAATTTTTTATCTTTAAAAACGTAAATTGAATGTGAATTTATGCCATTGTATCGGCAACTATAAGAAGTCTCGTATCTAGACACTGTTGCTCGTGACGACCATAGTCCGGTGTGGGCACCGCTGCTTTTAAGAACATATTGCTTGTAAATAGAGAACTACAAGTCCTACACTAGAAACAAAATGTCATATATTGTGTAGTTTTCAATTTTTACGACAAAGTTTTTTTTTTTTTTTTTTTTTTTTTTTCTTAAGGGTCTGTGAGTCGTTTTGGGAGCCTGTCGTTCACTAGTTTGGGCCGACATGCCCACCTGAACTTCTTCCATTCTTTGCGGTTACTCTGGGTTTTCTTTAGCTAAAAAAAATGAAATTGTAAAAAAATTCCAATTTTTCTATCTTACTTTCACGCGCAACGAGAAAATTTTTGAATTTTTTTTATAATTTTTTTTTTTTAAACTGTAAGAAAAGCCCGAGGGTAAAACGCGCATAAATGGACTGAGTCGGGTTTGTTGGGCTGTGAGTGGGGTGACTCTTTTCCTCCCTCTTTCTCCCAACGGCTCTAGCACTATTATATTATATTATATATTTATATTTATTATATTGTTTGCTTATACTCAGTATTATTATATTATATTGATATTATATTTATTATTGATATTAGTATTATTATTTATCTATTATATATATGGGTTCTTAGGCTATATTTTAGTATGGGTATGGAGTAGTATTTAATAGTTGCCACGAACATCTGTCATCGGGCAGGAGCCTTCTATGTTTGTCTAGTGGAGGTGTGGGTCGTTGCAGTTTGGGTCGCCAAATTATTTCATTCACTAGCGCTATTATGTTTACGTTCAGATGAGCACATACTCGGGCATTGTTTCTACAAGTTGAGGGGAGATTAAAATTTCAATGATACAGTGACTTGATGCCTATGACCAACTCCATTAAATTATTTAGTTTAAAGATATTATTCTTATTCTTGAATTTTTATGGACTTTTGTACCGGAACATTTCTAAGAGGGGCCAATGTCGGCTTCTTTAAATAGTTAATTTTTTATTGGTCGATTTGGGATCTATTTGTCCTATTAAAAAGGGTACCAATGAGTGCTGTCTTATATGTATTTGATTCTACTTTCATTATGGGGTTGACTCTGGGGACGTGTTCTACCAGAGGGTTATATTTGCGGTTCTCCTTTTAATTAATTAATTTTATTATCGGGTGTGAACTGTGGACAGTCTATGATAGGCCCGTAATTACGCTCGGATTCGTGAAATTATTATTACATTATTTATCAATTTATTAGGATTTGACTGGGGACAGTCAGAAGGCCAAGTTCGGCTTTTTAATTTATTATCCTTGCAATTTACGTAATTATTGGTGAATGGTTTTGAGGTAAAATGGGTAATTTGGTGGCTCATGTGTGGGCTTCTTAATATTTAAGTATACTATTTATAATATTTAGATTTTAATTATTTATATTATAATATGTATGTCCTTTAGTGGCTTAATTTTATATTCGGCTCGACTGGGACACTCTACGGTTTATTTTGGATTTGGCTGCGTCTTCTTATGTGCTTTAAATATATATTAGGGATATACTATATTATATAGTTATATTTTATATGTAGGATATTTATTGGTGTTTTATTTTATTTACTATAGTATTTTTACTTTTATATTTTTTATTAAGTATTATTGTATAGGTATATATGTATTTTTAGATATTAGTGTTTATAATATATATTATATTATTATTATTATTATATTGATATATTGTTATATAGTATAGTATAAATATAGTTTATATAATAATTATATTGTTTATATTTTAGAAAATTTTAATAGTAATTTATAAATTGTTTCTTTAGTCACAGTTTTATGCTAATTATATTTGTGTGTGTATAATGAAAGAAAGAAAAGAAGTATTATTGTAATATATTATGATATGTAATATGTATTCAACAAGTGAGAGAGTTGGGCTTTATAAGAATTTTAGGTATCGATTTCGGGTATATATATATTTATAATATCACATATATAAGTTATTATATATATAATTATGTATATTTAGGGTATTATATTATTTGTATACATATGTAGTGTGGGTTTACTTATATATGTAGGTGTATGAGTCAGGCTACTAAATATAAGGGGGTATGAGTATATATATATCGGATTATGATCGCTATTGTATATTGGTGGGTACAAGGGGTATAGTGTTTGGTGGGTGTGGGTGGTGTATGAGTATGATGATTGATTTAGGGGTATGGGGGTAATAGTATAGTAGTGTAGTAGTAGTAGGTGGATGAGTGTATTAGCTGTAAGGATTTTATATTATTATTTATTGGAGGATATTCGGTAGTTTAGGGGTTGGGGGTTGTGGTTATTAGATTAGTTCTATAATATAGGGTATACGTAGGTATTATAGTTAATGAGTAGGTTAGGTGTGTAGGGGTTAGTGAGTGAATTAGGTGCAGTATATGAGAATTACGGGTGATATGTAGTTTATTTAGGTGATTATTATGATATATTTGACTAGGTATATTATGTGAGGGTTATAGTTTAGTGTAAGCGTTTCTATTTTATGATATATATTGGTTGTTATGTAATAGTGTGGTGGGTATTTGTATATAGTGATATTACTATTGTATATATAGGGCGTATTGTATATACATATGTGGTAGTGAGGTGGGTATGGATTGTGTGTAGGTATTTTATGTATGTATCGTTGTTAGGTGTTAGTAGTTTATAGCAGTTTTTTTGTTTTCTGTTTTGTATTGTTTTTGTTTGTTGGTTGTGTGTGTTGTCGGTTTGGTGGAGAAACATGGATTTTTTGTAAAATTGTGTGAAGAATAAGAAAAGACCTTTCCGACCAATATTGACAGCTGATAAATGCTATAGAGCCCAAAGTTAATAAGCGATAAGAGGGATTCAGTTAGGGCTTAAAAAAATAATAGCAGATATAGGATTCTAAGAAGTTTTTAAAAAAAAGAAGGCGTGGTTTTCTCACGCCTCTTAAAGACCGCTGATTGGAGGGACTTAGAGGCCTTTTGTTGTTATTAAGCGATTGTTTTATGTGGTTGGTACCTCCTCCTACGTATATTCCTTTAGGCCTACATCATTTTTGAATGGGATGTGAGCTTTTACGTTGGCCATTCCTTGGATTGGTCGGTTTAATAGCTTAAAGCGTTTCCCTCCACCTTTTATTTGGTTTGCTTGATCGTTACTGAAGGTGGAGTGATTTTTAAGAAACACCTTCAAATTATTAGGAGGATAAGACTTTGTTAGTGTTGGAAGCAATGCCTTATGACGTACGTGAGAAAACTGTCGTTGAATTTTTTGAGTTGCGTTTTCGGGGTTGTCTTTATTTTTTTGAAACTTCGTAATTTTGGTTTAGATTTAATAAATGAAAAGGCATTATGTCTGTAAATACAGATTGGCATTATTTTCCGTAATAATATATGATCGTAAATGAAATTGTTCCATATTTCTATAGGCATTTTTTTCAGTTAAGCTGATACAATTGTCCCTGTTGTTTTTTTTGAAGCAGAACAAATAATTTGTGGAATTCTATGTTTTCAGTATCTTGGAACTAAAGTTTAAGAGGTGGATGGTAATAGATTAATTTTATTCGCTCTCTTAAATGTTAGGAATTTAGGTTTGCTTTTTGTTGAAATTTGTTGTATCTACTGTAATCGCATACTTCACTTTGGAATATTGTAGTTGCTTTGTGTATATAATAGTTTTAATTGGTTTCGACTAAACTTGTGCCCTAAAGTTCATTTCATGTTTATTGTTTTGTGTAAATATGTTGAATCAATATTTCATTTTTTTTTTTGTGTTTTATACTTACCTATTTTCTTTGGGACTGGAATTATTCGTTTAGATAGAAGGGAATTAATGTGACTCCAGATATTAATTGGATCTTTAATCTTCTTGTGATCTATTGATAAACGTGTAAGTGACTTTGTAGTTTCATTTTTAGGTGATTAGTTCAGTTTAGTTTAAGGGAATTGACAGTAATGATTCCCGGGTTATTGTGCATCTCGCCTTGGGTTTTTATGTCAACGGGAATAATAGGACGCGTATCGTGGGCTTTACATTGGGTCATTTCCTTTTTCGCTATGCGTTATTTGAACTTTCCAGTACAAAAAGTTAGATTTATGAGGTGTTCTCACTTGTTTGCCGCGCGGTATGTAAATGTGGTGCTGTTGGGGGTGGTATTCTCAGCAGTAGACCGTGTAGTAGCTGAAATTGTTTAGTTGTCTTTTGAATAGGGTCCGGGGGGAGAACTTTTGCGTTAACACCCCACCCCTGGTTTTGTGGTTGTTTCATTGTTGTTAATTGTGTGTCATTTCTGGTCATTGTAAGGGTTACTTATATGTTGGTCACTTAGTCACATACAGGTTATTGTGGGACCTTTTAATTTTAGGGCCGTTTGATTTGTGTTTTCTTTCTCGTTGTGCGATATATTTTAGCTAAGAAAGTGAAAATGGATACTTTTCGTGATATTTCGCGGTTACATAAGTATCAAATTTCAGCTTCGATTCGTATCATTCAATTTTGCCTCGGTTTTGCATGGGGAAAGTTTAGTAAGGATTTACATTTTAATTATTCTTCGATGATTCGGATGAGCTGGTGGTCCTGATTATTGTTTCATATGATTAAGTTTGAAGGATGTTAAGTAAGTTGTATATTTTTCCGTTGTTTTATTGTTTAAGCGCTGCCATTAATGTGAAGACCGAGCGGTGGAGATTCTATTTCCAGAACCCCGTCAATTATCTTAATGTATGAAGGGGGTTGTATTCTTTTGGTAAATGGTGGATTTTTATTCTTGATCTTGAGCGGTTTTAGTAACTGCTCTTAATTTGTTTTGGGGTTCTTTCAATCGTGTTAACATAATGTTGCACGTCGCTTGTGTATATAATGGTCTTATTGTGTGTGACTTGGGATCTGTGAAATGAATATGACTCAGCTCTAAGCACGCTTGTGCATCAGGGGGTCTTGTTTGAAATACTCAACTATATAGGTTTACATATCATTCCGAACTCTTCCTGCTTTCCCAACACAGTAGAGGTATGATTAGTGATTAATTCCCATAGTATTGTTTATTATTCATTTCTCGCGTCTACTAACGTCACTGCTTTTTTCCACTTATTTTGCAACTACTATTCTATTTCGTTTTTCGATCACTTCTTTTGCATGTCTTATACTTTTCGAGCTGTAACTTCCCTTCCTCTTTTAAAAGGGGCTCCCTGCCGTAACAGCGAGTGCCAGGGAGGCCTTTTTGCGCCCAATTATTTGAATCACGCAGGGTGAGGGCTCGCTCTGGCGAATTGGAGTTCCGGTATAAGCCTTTCGGTCCCTGCAGACGGTTCGGGATCGATTTGCTCGACCGCCTGTTGCCTTGTCTTTTTGTTACGGGAGTGTCCAGTGTGATGTTCGATTGCTGTATGGATTCTAGTGTATACTTTGTAGACTAGTTTTCTGTTTTTGCTGGCCAAATCCCTTACTCTCATCATTTCTAGATAGGCTAGATCGAAGAAGGATTGGGAAATGTAGAGTGAGTGTCGCAAAGGAGGGTCGTGAGTATCGGGGAATTGGTGTGGTGTCGAAGTTCTTAGATGGGCGTCGGTCTTTTTGTGCTTTGCCTATACATTATGCTGGTTCCTGTTTCGTTATAAAGAACCGGTGGACTTTGCAACTAACTGTCCAAGATTAGCGTTTTAATATTTTATATTATTGTTTTGGTTATTCTGGAACATTTTTTTTATCTTTAGTGTTTTTGTGACGGCTGTTGCCTTGTCATCTTACAGGTTATGGATCTTAATAGCAATTAGCGTATATGTATAATTTTTCTTATATTGTTTCTTATAGTGCATTTTGTCTATTCTGGTAATTGGAGTTCGATTTTTGATACAATTCCTACAATGCATTATTCAGTTTCTTTGAAATGGAAAGTAAAAGTAATGTCATTCACTATAATTTTTTTGTTCACTTTTTTAGTAAATATCTGCAACCAGTAATACTGATTCTTTGAATGGTCATTAATAGTGTCTATATTTTTTCTATTATTGTGTCTGATTTTATTTTCGTTTTTTCTTTTGTTTTTCGTTTTTTTTTTTGAAAAATTCCGTAACTCAGTAAAATATGATTAGTTATTGTAAGAAATATGTTTATTTTCTTATGTTACTTTTTTCCGTTTGCAATATTTTTTTGTTTCACTTGGGTTAAGTCTAAATATTCGTTCTAGCTGAAGCTTTTTGTCTTTTTTTGATTATAGCAAGGAATTGTGTTGTTGTTTTTCTGTACTTTTGCAGTTACGGCATGTCGGGATTGTGATTTAGATATTCCTTGAATTACGTGCAACCTGCTTTCTTGTTTACACACCAATTTTCTCTCGTCCCCCACCTTTTGTTTGTTTTGTTTTGGTTTTTTTTGGGTTTAATTTTTTTTGTTATTTTTTTTTGCATTTTTCTTGCATTTTTGGTTTGTGTGGCTTATTTTGGTGAGCATCGTGCGCCGTGTCGCTGATTTGGATGTCTGTATATTTTTTCCCTATTGGTACGTTTCCCGTTCGTGTGTACAAGAATTTAGCGACCGTTGGATGTGTTTATATTCAATTTTTGCTCATTTTTCTCATTTGATGTTTGTTCGTTGTAGTATGTGTGGTTTTAAATAACATTTATTATTCTAGCTTGTACGTGAATATGTTGCGCGTAACCTTTTGTGTTTTTTCATTTAGCAGGTTTGCCATTTGCTCCAATGTCTTCGTCTCATCCGAAAGGAAGGCTTTTAGTGATGGATAGGGAATGATATTTTTTTTTTTTCAAAGACATTCATTAGAAAGGTAGCCTCGCCTCGTCTCTTGGATTGAGAACTGAGACATATTAGACATCATTTTCTACTATTTTCTTTCTATCGGGTTTTGAATAGAAGCCGTGTATATCCTATAGCTGTTAGATGTTAATATCTTGTTTTGTTTCTTGTCGCCCTCTATTGAACTTTTCCTGTTTTGCATTTAGAGTTTACCGTAGCATGTACTTTTTTTCATTTGTTGGCACCTTTCATGATGGCTTCTGATCGTAGACATTGTATTGGGAGATGACAATTCTTGTGGCAGCGCGCTGCGCACCTTGCTTCGCCAGTACGGAAGATGTTCTCTTGGGATCGCTATTTAGCAAGATGTGTTTTGAGAGGAAAACAGAGCGAGAGACAATTGGAATACGTCATCGCCACGTTTTGTTTATTTAAAGTTGAGGCTCATTGAATTTGCTCTCTATGATTTCTTACAGGCACTTGTGGTGTCTATCCAGTGTCTCTACTCAAGCGGCCTGGCTTAACCACCAAGACGGGGTGGGTTCCACTCAAACCCAAGAAATTAATAACGCACGAATCGCACAGGTCAATTCTGAAACGAATTCACTGCGCTAGTTTTTAGTGTCTATGTCCGAACTAGATGGAGTTGACGCGCCGCAAATCGAACTCTGTCGACTGCGAGTATCATCTGACGTTTGGTTCCAGAATTGAGGCCCCTTACGTTTGAAAACTAGAGGAAAGCGGCAAGATATTATTCAGGACTCCTGGGAGAAGAAGAGTTCCTGCAAGACTTTCAGGATTGTGATCAGCTGAGGGTCACTACAATCCGTACCACAGTGGTGTTTATAAATTTAGCTAATGAAATATTGATTCAGCAAAAGAGACTGCGTGAATTCGCGGAGAGGAAGAAGCCTCCCATCCCCCTCTAGAGCTTTCTCGTGTTCTAAAGATCCACCAGAATCCCTTGTTTTTGAGCAAACCACCAAAGCGTCTTTTGCTATTTTCAGCGGAGATCCTCTAGAGTTTTCGTCCTATCTTGAAAGCTTTGAATCATTGGTGGAGGGTCACGGCTATAGCTCTATAGAGAAGTTACACGCCCTCCTTCAGAGTTTGCGCGGTGACGCCAAACAGATAGTTTCACTTTTATCAGTGTTTTGTGCTTATTATCTCATGCCCTCAGTCAGGTTTAACTTGTTCCGTTAATAAGTAATTTTACTTACCTGGTCCAATTAATCTTTCAAGAGGAATCTCGTCTACTTTCCATCCATCGCGATTGAAGTGGTAAGGGGCGTCGATTTGTGTTCCAGTGTGTTCTGATAATCTGATGTTGTTGTAAGCAAACCTGAAAACAAATTGCGAGTCTATAACTTTTTCACAAGAAAAATAAGAATGGTTGGGGATTGCAAGAACTTATCCATCATCTTAGGAACCTTGCTTTCCGTCAAATACCGTTCCGGAGGTTAAAGAAGAGAATTTACCGTGGTCTGAAGCGAGGAAAAAAACCTGGAAGCCCTGGCAACTCAGGTAGATTCGAACCTTTGGTCAATTTTTGCAGCCCTCACTTTTTTTCTTTTTTTGGAGTTTTTTTTCCTGAAGTGCGACTCCGAAACCTATCACGACCTTAAAACAAGTCCAAACCATGAACGCGCCATAGGAAAGGTTGATCTAGAAACCTTGACACATATTAACGAACGAATTCCTGAGCATCCATGATCTACAGTATGCTTTTCCACCGTAGTTGACTACTACTCTATGGACTAAACAGGTCAGTCCCGAGAAACAGCCCTCAACGAAACAGAGAGGAACTCAACGAAACCGGACAGCCGAAGCTGTAGATTTTGCAAGGGACCTCACTTTCCGGAGTGTCAGACGCTTCTCTCTCCAAAGTTGAGGCGGGCGGAGGTTGTATCACAATCATTCATATCCAAAAAATGTTGACAGAAAACTCATATGCCAACTGGAGATTGCCGGATCTGCTAAATTGCTTGCTTCCATTGGAAAGTCATCAGACCGTTAGAAGTCGCTGGCTGCGCGAGGAAGTTGTGCTCTATGATGAAATGAAAGATCACCCCGATCAGCAGACTGCTATACTTTATTTCGACAGCACCCTTCCAGGGGCAACCGCTTACGGCCATCTGACGACACTTGTAACTCGCGTGTGGTCAATGGAGTGGTGCCTCCCTTTGAGTGCCGACTTGGTTTGGTCTACCAGTTAGCGTAATTCTGGCACCCTCGATTCGACATATGCTCCCAAAATTATCCTGTACTGCGAACCGTAGTTCAGAAATTTGCAATGTGACCTTCACACTCAGTGTGGAATATTGCTCATCAACTGGGATCATAACCGTCAGGGGGACGCCGCCGTGACTGACATTACGGCCGGTCTTCGCATTGTTGGGTTTGAACGAAAAATGGAACAATTCCCATCACAGCTATTGTGGTGGATAACCTGCCTTCCGACATTCGAATTTCTGGCTTAGTCGATAGACACCTACTAATGTTACGTTAAGATCAGTTCTTGCTTAGCTCTATAAGCGACACCCTACCGGACAGTGGCAATGGTCGTCGGATGAATTCTTACATTGAGCAAACTGCGGGGAAATTTGAAAGGTCCATCACTTACGTAATCCCGTTCTTGGCGTTAACCTCAAATTGAAGAACGCTACAATCGTGGGACGTTCATCTGGGGGCCGTTACCTGTTCCTTGTCTTTTCCCTCTCGAAAACCTCCGCGCACAGGTTATCGTTGTGTCCACCTTCAGTGGCAGAGAATGCTGTCCTATCTTCCCTCTCAGTCGGAAGATGAGATTTTTGACGAGAGGTGTTCCGAGGGCCCATAAATCCCCACGGTGCTGACACCTGAGAGATCTCCCGACCAATCGAACACCTAGTCGACCGCCCTCCTCCAGTTTGAGGACGGAGCGATCTTTTCGGCGAACGCGCCCGAGTGTTGTCTGAACATCCACTTTTCACTTTTCTGAGCCGTTTTCGAGTTGACGAAAAGTACCGCGTCCCACTTATACTCTCTTTCCCCCCTCTGTTGGAAGATAGATTGAAGGACGCGCCCGAGGCATCTGAACCGGTAACTCACTCTGAATGTTACCTGACTAACGTAACGCACCGCTCATCCTCCCTCCAGTTGGAGGACGGTGCGAAGATGGAGACGCCCGAAGACTCTGAATCATCTATGCTTCCCATCGAGCGCTCCTCGATTGAAGACACTCACCACCCGTCATCCCTTCAGTTGGAAGATGGAACGATGATGGATGCGTCTGAAGTATCTGAGCAATCACACTCTCTTTCGAATCCTAGTCCCTTCCCGTCGGTGGATACAGGAGTCTCCCCGCAAGATTTGGATCGACTTTGGTCCTTGTCCCAAATTGGCATAATGCCGGACGAGCAGTTCATTGAGGCAGAGAAAACGACACTAGAGGCCTTCGAAGAAAATTTATCATTCGAAAATGGTCGATACGTGGTGTCACTGTCTTGGCGTTCCAGTCGTCCCTCTCTTCCCGACAACTACGCTCTAGCTAAGAGACGTTTATCTAGCGTTCTCAAGAGATTGAGGGGAGACCCTGAGCTCATGGAAGGTTACTCAGATGTTATAAAGGATCAACTGGAGAGGGGTTTCATTGAAGAGGTGAACCCTATTACTCCGATCCACCCTAAAGCCAAGTTGCACTATTTGCCCAACCGTGGAGTCCGGATGTCTTCGTCCACTATGGCGCTAAGGCTAGTGTTCGATTGTTCTTCTAACAATCCTAGTCTCAATCAGTGCCTTCATAGTGGACCTTCTCTCATCACCGACTTGACTTGACTAATATCCTTCTGAAACTTTGGCTAAGAGAGTATGTCTAACTACGTCGGCCGAGGCATAGAGAAAAAGGAATTTTCTAGGATACTTCAGGTTGGAGGACCGAGAACTCCTACACGCTTCCTGTGGTAAAAGACCCTTCTTGACTCCGCAAGAGCCCCCTGGAACTTATCGCCCTCAGGATCTTCGGTCTTATTGGGGCCACTTGCGAGTCCGTTCTTGGTTGGCTGCCTGTAAATTTAAATACATCACGTCTGACATTTCGGTACACATGATTATGAGAATTCATCCTTGAACGCAGGACCTAACGCTTTGACAATTACTATCTGTTCGGTACTTTCGATATTACCGAAGCAGAGCTGGATAGTTATTTCTATTATTGGCAGTCCAGGTACACCTTCTTCGAGAAGCCGGTCTTCCATACTTAACGGAAGAATGGGGTCTGTTAATTCCCCGAAGGGCGCAAATGTACAAGTTTTCTTGTGAAGAACAATGCGGACCTTACGATCGACACGGGCTCTTGTTGCTTGTTGTTTTTTTTTTACGACTCAAAGGTTCTGGGTATATGAATCTGTTGATTATTAATCAATGTGATGTACTAAACCTCTTTCATTTACTCCCTCAACGGCTGTCACTCAGGTATGCTTGCATCCAAGAATATTCCCTGCTTCGTTCCGGTATCCGAATGTTACGATCTTTTTGCATCTCTTTAACCCTTTGGAACTTTCTCTCGTAAGATCTCATTATGTTTTCTGTCTCACGGTAGCCGTCCGGGGAAAAATTCTCCTACAACAACTATGGAAAGAGAAACTGGACTGAGATAAACCAATTTCCGAGAAACATCGGAAAGAGTGGATTTATATAGCCGAACATTTACAACGTTTTCTACAGCTGACAATGCCTAGACAACTAATCTTTGCCCGAAAGGTAGAATTACACGCCTTTTCCGACGCTTCAGGCGCTGTGTTAAGAGGAGAATGCGCTCCCATCGCGAGTCTCCTTATGGCGAAGGTGAAGGTTGCGCCCATGAAGGAACTTACGATACCACGTCTAGAATTGATGGGAGCCTTACTCTCATCTCGAATCATTAAATTCGTTATCAACGCCTTCAAAGGCTTACTAGAGGTGGTCAAGATTTACTGCTGGTGCGACAATCAAGTCGCATTAAGATGGATACTTTCCACGAAACAGCTTCCCACCTTCAATAGGAATAGGGTGGATGAAATCCGACGGAACCTACCGACGGCCGAATGGGGATACGTCCCAACCAAGGACAATCCAGCAGACGTGGCTTCTAGGGGCATAAGCTATAAGTACGTGTTTACAGACTTATGGATAAAAGGCCCCCCCCCCTTGGCTCACGGAGCCTCCGAACTGGCCCATATGTGCAAAGAAACTCAGGAAACGAACGAAGTCACGGTAGCCGCTTCTATTACTGTGGTTCCAGAGGTTGCTCCCATATTTGATTTAGAAAGTTATTGATCCCTCAACAAGGTCCTTAAGGTCACCGCCTTGGTTCGCCGTTTAATAGAGAACCTGAAGAAATTGAAGCAGAAGGTCCCATTGACCTTGACCATCTCTCGACCCGAGTTTTCCCATCAAATCTCCTTGGAAGAGAAAGGGAACACCGAACTCTACTGGATACGGAGGCTCCAGAGGGAGCGATACCTATCCGAAATCTCTTGTGTCCGGGATGCGTCGCCCTTTACGAATCTGGTGAAGCAACTGAGCTTGACGCTAGTAGATGGAGTCCTCAGATGCGACCGGAGGCTGAGCAATGCGATGATCCCCTTTGATGCAAAGTTCCCGATGCTGTTGCCATCGGACTCGTCCCTCACACGACTCGTCATATGGCACCTTCACCGAACGAACCACCACGCGGGTATCTCAGAACTCGTATCGATTGTCCTTCAGCGGTTTTATTTTTCTCGGATGAGGACAAAGGGTAAGAAAGTGATACGCCCTTGCGGTCTTTGTAAACGTTTACAACTGCACATTTTCGCTTTCGGTGATCCCCCACCTAGGCTGCATTGCCTCTTAGCTCTTCAGAAGTGGTAGAAAGTAAAAAAAAGCCGTTTAGGTGATGCTGAGGTGGCATTCTCACAGGATATTTCAATGTCAAGGCGAACTCCAAAACGAAACCGCCGTAATATAAGAGTTACGTTCGGTTCCTGTTCACCTTATTGGTTGCAGTGACTAACGATATCCATCTATGAGCTCAGGGTCTTCGACAACAGCACCGATGTCGTTTTGAGAGCACTAAATTTAACCCGTTTTAATTATAATCGGAAGGGCGAGGAACAGCCTTTCCGTGATATACCTCCGACAACTGGCATTACTTATTTTCAAAACGCGACTTCCCAGCCTTTGAAATGCTGTGTGGATTATTTTAACCTTCTGCTGAAGGACTTCCTACGCCTTATAGGCATTTCTATAATTTTACTTTGGAGATTCAAGTACCTTTCAGAAGCAAATCCCATTATGGCGGATTCTTCAATACGTTTGATTGGACTGACCAAGACTCACCTCCGTAAAGTCCTCAAGACCTCTCTAGTAAACTATGAAGAGTTCTATACGGTCCTCACGGAGATCGAATCGGTGGTTAATTGTCGGTCTCTTACTTATGTGGGGGATTAGCTCCATTGTGAGGAGCCCCTCACTCCTTCCCACTTGTTGGTGGGATACAAATTGAATACCCTTCCTGTCCCCGAAAATTGCTTGACCACGATGTCACCTACAAGGACCCTGTGAAGGTTAACAAAAGGTACAAGTACTTGCTCGCCCTTATTGATAAGTTTCAGTCCGCCTGGAGCAAAGATTATTTGCTCAGTCTGAAACAATCTTGGAACGTTTCTAACCGTCCAAACGTTAGGGTTTGAGACGTAGTTCTAATAAAGGACGATGGTCCTCGTTTTAGGTGGAAATTGGGCATAGTTAAGGTCCTTCACACTTCACCTGATGGATACACCCAGTCGGTGTTGCTCAGCACAAGTCACGGTGAAATAACCCGGGCCGTCATATACTTGTACCCGCTAGAGATACACTCCAATCTACTCGATCCCACAGATCCGCTTCTACCATTTGAAGCACCTGCGGCATTGGGCTCTCCTCCGGAGAGGCCCTCCCGACGAGCACAAGTGTTGGCTAAACAAAGGATACGGGCTATTCTTTCCGGCGAAGAATAGTCCTCTTCACAACACCTGTATCACACGCCTCTTTTCACCTTTCTCCACATCAATATTATATTCTAATGATTACACACACTTGGTCTATTCATTTATCCTATCTGGCTTCTTGCTCTTCCTCTCCGTAACTACGGGTACAGATATTTGTGCTCCGGGATGTGCTTGCGACGAAAGCGATATCCTTTTGGTATTTTCCGGGTGCGGGGGATCATGATCGCGGGTCGTGTAGCTCCCTGTCGCCTTCGCCGTGAAATCAATTTCATGCACCGTTCTAATGTGGCCTTCCGCATTGTAAGCTCCTAAGTCTCGGAGTATTGCGATGAACCCTTCGGCGGTTCAATCCCTCCCTTATCGCTCTTTACCGTATCGGTTGGGTCTGGTGGGATCCCTTCTTGAAAAATACGGACCTGTCTATCCTTTCGAGTTTTCTTAACGCTTTACGATCGCCCTTCGGACGTAAGGTGCTGTTATTTAGTAAAGTCAGGAGAGCGCGCGGAGGATACCCTATTTTTCAGTCTCTTCACTTCGAGTAATGTTTCTTGAACGATTACTGATGACACGGGAGGTCAAGATAGAACGGGTTGCGGAAGGCGCCCTTCTTGTAGTCTCTCACGTGTGAAGAACCTGTAGAGGTAGAATCAATTTTCCGCTTTTAAAAAATCCCTCGGTCCTCATTCGGTTTCTTGGTGTCGGGATTGGCGTGAACGTGCAGGGCAATACGCCTGGTCTTTCCTCCCCGGGGTGAATGCAAGTCTCGTTGCGGAGCGGGTGGCCATAGTTAATTGATTTCACCTTTCCCTTCTATTCACGAAGACAAAGCGGAGAAAACGAAGCACCCACCTGACCGCTCGGTTCGGTTGCGCAAGGGGGAAGGGTTATGGGGGTGGGAACGGGGTATCCGGGTTGCATGCGAACTTGTCGACAATATTAAGCTGTCTCCTTAGAAGTTGCGGGGTTCCAGGTCGTGACTCATTGAGTTCGGGAATCCTGGGTTCGGTCGAGTCGTCCACACTTCTCGGTCCTTTCGACATAGGGGCCAAGTCACACACTTCCTTACTTTCCGTGTTTCCTCGCCTCCTGACCTATTTTATGTCTATGACCATCACGGTGTGAGACTAAGGGGCGGGTTTCCTGTGTTTGGAGTTTAAATGTTGGATAAAAACACGTATATCCACAAATGATATGTGTGTAAGCTTTGGTGGAAAATAAGGAAAGATAACTTCCCGGGACCTTAACATTGAACAGCTGATATAATGGATATATGATCCCCCAAGATGTTAATGGAAGCGAAAAGAATCAAATATGGCTGAAAAAATAAACAATAGAGAATCTTAAGAAAAATTTTAAAAAAAGAAGGCGTGGTTTTCTCACGCCTCTTAAAGACCGTTGATTGGAGGGACTAGAGGCCTTTTGTTTTAAGCGATTGGTTTATGTGGTACCTCCCCTCGTATGCCTTTAGGCCTGACACAGAATGGGCGAAGCTTTTACGTGGCATCGGATTGGTCGGTTTAAAGCTGAAAGCGGTTCCCACCTTTTATTGGGTGCTTGGGTACGAGGGGAGGAGTTTTAGAACTACCCAAAATTATTAGGAGGAAAGACGTGTTAGTGTTGGAGCAGCCTTACGACGAGAAAACTGTCGTGATTTTTGAGTGCTTTTCGGCTATTTTTTGAACTTTGCTTAGATAAATGAAAAGGCAATCTTGAATACAGATGAATGCATTATTATTCCGTAATAAAATAATTATAGTAAATAGGATTGTGTAATATTTAGGGGCAGTTTAGAATTCTATCACCTGAAATATTCCCTTGTTTTTTGACAAAAGATATAAAGATACTTGTGGAATTCATGTTTTCAGTTCTTGACTAGAGGTTTAAGAGGGAGGATGTAGAATATTTTATTCTCCTAAATTGGAAGTTTAGGTTGCTTTTTGGTACTTGAAAGAGTTTCATGTAATCAGTGTAATTGCATACTCACTTTTTTGTAAAAATGGTGTTTGCTATAATAATTAAAGGTTTAAAATAATTTGGTTCGAGTAAACTTGTGCTCCCATAAGTTTGCTTTCTGTATGTATTGTTTGTGATAAAATTATTATTTATCAAAAATATGCTGCTGCTAAATAGAATTTATACTTTCCTGATCTTTGACTATTTTTTATGATAAAAAAATGCAAGTAACAGAACCTACAGTTATTATTTTCTTTGACTTATGATGTAATTAGATAGGTGAACTTTTGTAGCATTTTAGTGAGTATTAGTCGTTTTAATTTAAGATTACTGTAATGATTTCCTTGTTATTCATTTCTCCCGGTTATTTGTATGTGTTCAATTAAGGACAGCTACGTGGTTTAACATTCATCCCCTTGCAATTGCGTTGAATCCAATACAGAAAGGAAAAAAATATGGATTTCTCACCTTTGCGCTAAAGAAATACAACTTCGTGGTTATTACTCACAGTTAGCTCATAGTCAGTAAGTAAGAGTAAAGGGGTCCGGGGGAAACTTTGCGTTAACACCTCCACCCTGGTTTGTGGTTGTTGTTGTTGCTAATTTGTGTGCATGTATTCGCTTTTTTAAATGGGTGGTTGAGGTTTTTAGCCACGCGTTTGTGGGACCTCTTAATTTTGTCGGGCCTTGATTGAGGTGTTTTTCATGCGAATATAGTCTAAGAGAAGGAAATTCTGACTTTCGTATAATCCTGTAATAAGAATAAATCACTCGATCGTAACCCTTACCAATTTGCGTCGTTTCATGTTCCAACACGGGGATAGTTAGTTAGTAAAGGTTAATTTAATCCATCGTTCATTCGGGTAGCTGGATCTGATGTGCATGTTAGAAAATTTGGTAATAGTATAGAACAATTTTTTTCTGCTTGTTTTTACTGTAATGCGGTGCCCATTATTGAAAGATCGAGCGGATATTGCTAATCAGAACGTCCCGTTCAATCTCGATGAGGAAGGTTTATTTGAAAGTGGATTTATCGATTTGTGGTTTTAGTACCTCTATATTGTTGGGTATTTCAACGTTAAAATAATGTTGGCGTCGCTTTGTTATAAAGGCTAGGCGTGTGATTGGGAACGTGTGAAATCGAACATGATCTCCAGCTCTTGGATATAGACCGAAACTTATGAGCGTATGGAAGGCCAATTGCAGGGTACAAAATCGATTTCAGACAAAATAAATAAATTGCTTGCCAAGGCAGATTTCAAACAATAATTCTCAGAATTTAAAAAATAGAAGAGGACGATTCGACGCATATAAAATGCCCCTGATTGGATTTAGAGGCCTTTTGTTTCAAACCTATTGTTTAAACATGAATTTCCCTCTCTTCTTATGTGCCGTGGAGGCGCATTCAGACTAGTGGGGCGTGCTTAATCATGAGCGCCATTGGTTATTTCTAAAAGTACGGCGTGTTTCCTTTTTATATTTGGCTAGGGCAGTGTGCGGGGGTAGAGCTTATTACGTTCCAAAAAAAAATTTTATCGAAAAAAAAAAAAAAGTTAGTATTGGAGTAGCTTTACGACGAGAAAGCTGTCGTGATTTTTGAGTGCTTTTCGGCTCTTTTTGGACTTTGTTTAGATAAATGAAAAAGAAGCAATCTGTTAATTACAACGGATAAGCATTATTCCGTATACATAATTATATTAAACAATGAATTGTGGAAGCATTTAGAGCCTGTTTTGTTTCGTTTAATGAGGATCTGATTATAATTTTCCTCCCATTTTTTTTTGATGATGAGAACAAATATATGTGGGAATTCCATGTTTTTAGATGTCTTACGAGAGGTTTAATGAGGGAGGAATGTTGAAATCCTCTGTACAGCTTGGAAGTTTTTCGCCCATTTGTGAAATTTGTATTAGGAGATGCGAATCCCGACTGTTAAGAATGTGTTTTGTTTTCAAATAATTAATTTAAAATTTAGGTTTAAAAAACTGTGTCTATAGTTTGTTTTTTGTTTGTAATTTTTTTATGTAAGTATGTTAATCAAATCTCTTTTTTTTAATGTTATTCGTCTATATTTTGGATTTCGTTCGAAGATGAGATGCGTTATGTTTTTATAAATAGACGTTTAAATGTTGATTAGAGGACTTTGTGTCCTTAGTTATTTTTTCTTGCCATTTGTTTTTAGGTAAATTATGTCGCACAAGATTTTTTTTTGTTTGGTTCTGTGCCTATTGACTGATTTATTTTTTATAGTAATAAGGAAAATGTGATCTGAATATGAATTTCATTTCCTGTACTGTGGTATAGTGAAAGTGAAACCCTGTAACATTTGTGGAAGTCGTTTAGTTCTTATATATGACCCTCCCCCTTTGTTGTTGCGTTTCTATTAATTTTGTGCATTTACTGGCGCCGTTTTACAAGGGTTTCGCTTGTAGTTTGAAAGCTATTGTGTTTCTGGGAAACCTCTTATTTGGGCCTTGAATTGTTATTCTTTTCAGAAGCGAATATTAGCGTGCTTGTGAAGGAATGAACTTTTCATATATTCCGTAATGACGAATGAAAATCTTTTCACTTTGCTCGTTGTCGGCGGGGTTAGTAGAGTTAATTCAGGTCTCGTCAATTCTTAGAACTGGGTCCGTGATAGAGCAATAGCAAATTGCCAATGGATAAGTTACAACTTTTTCGTTGTTTAAGCTGTACACGGCCATTTGTTAAAAACCTCGAGCGGATATCCCTACCTAAACGCCGTCATGCCCGTCAATCTAAGGATGAGGAGGGGTTGATTAGAGAGGTGGATTTCTCGATCTTGTGATGTTTACTACCCTAATCGTTGGGATTCATTTCTACTTGTAAATAATGTTGCGCGCTTTGTATAAAGGCTTATGTGTGTGATTGGGACGTGTGAATCCTTTATCCGGCCAGTGATATTACTTACTTGTACCCTCTCCTTAAGCATTCCCACCCTAAACGAGCCCTTAAATTAGCCAAAAAAGTGGCAACTATAAAAGACATTCCTGCACCTCTGAAGTTCAGGTCGAAGTCTAGTGTGACCTGGGGACATCTCGCCTAAGCAACACATCTTGAAAGCAGACGGGGCACCCGGTTGACCCTCTATAAGTGCCATTTAGCATGCCTATAGCGTACTCATCGAAATATATCGGTAGCTTTAAGGAATGATCTGAAATGAACCAAGGACAGGGACGGTATGGAAAGAAGACAAATATCAAGCGGTCTAAACAGAGAATAGGGCCAGTCAGTAGTAGTAAGGTACAGTATAGAGAAGTGTCATTAGGGTAATGAATCTGCCATTATCTATTTAAATATATGTATTGAAGAATACAAAGAATAATGTTAACGCGAGCGGTAATCATACTTGGTAGGTATCTCTGTGAAAGATCGGGACAGGAATGTCATGCTTTACTACTCCTGGAGTGAGTTCGTCTTCCTTCAGTAGGTAGTCCCTCTGCAAACAATTCCGTACCCTACCACTAACACACGTACTACTGAAACAATATAATACAGATATATATATATACTATATAAATATATATAATATATATAAATAATATATATATAATCTATATCATAATATAAATATATACCTATATACGTAATATAATATATATATATTACTGTAAACATATATACTATAATAGTATATATATATATACCGGTATGATATATATATATATAACGTCCGCTCCTAGTAATATGATGGACGCGACTTAGACATGTGCTATTAGTTACAGCACTATCCCAGATTGTGCCACAACAAAAGTTATATACACGCCTATATAGTACAGAGTGTGAGCGTTAGGCCTGCTCCCTTTTGTGCCCACACACATCTTCAATACACTACTTTACTACACTATCTTGGATACCATTTGCACCTCACTCAAGCGGCCATCACACATTCAGCTCTTACAACCTCATATAGCAGACGCCTTACTCGAGTTGTAATCTACCCTTGAGGCGCAACTTGTTTATACTCATATACCCGTATTTTTTCGGCATCGTCTTTACCCATTCAATCAACACTCAGCGTTGACTCGTTATACTGCTACGTAATACCTTCGATAAACAATCAAAATCCTCAGCTTAATTATAGATAGAACGCTTACTGTAGGTTATTATAAAGAACCAGCGGACCTGCCAAGATGACGTCCCGGCTAATCGTGAACTTTTGGATTCGCAATCAGATGTCTTAACTCCACACTCACATATAATTACTTATAGTACCTTGGATCGATGTAGTCGCAAGATATTATGAGTATCGGGTATCAGTATTATCATTATACTATATGCCCTATATAACGCGCCACGAATACCGTTTTTTTCTTTTGTCCCCAGATACATTAGCCCTCATTCAACTATATCTGTCATATATTTTTTATTATAATTATTTTCTTTAATAAACTATTATATCATTATATATATATACTTATATTATTTTCTTTACTTTCTTTTATATATATAATATTAATATTCATAATCATTATTATTTTAATTAATATCTTATTATAAAGCCAAAGCTTCCTTGTTAGTTTTCCAATATTGCAAAAATTTTTGCTATTTTATGAAATCGTGATAGAGATAGATTGCAACATACCCCGGAGGGAAGCCGGACTACACAGCAGAAATGCATATTCTGCAAATAAACTTGAAAGTCCAAAATTTCATGCCTCAGCCCTTATCATATATATAGCATCTTAATCTAGATATTTATCAAAATTTCTTACGTTATTATATTCATTATTATTTATTCCAATAATTCCAAATAAAATACACAAAGAATAAAATTTAAACTAGACTTTCTTAAATGAATAATGCATTAGAATAAAATTAATGGCGTAACTCAAATACGTAAGTTGACTTGCCAGAAGCGTGAACGTTTCATTGTGGAAGGCGCGAAAAATTTTCAATCACAGTGACGTGCGGGATGAAAAGTGACTTTGATTTCTCCTTGCTACATAAGTAGCAAGACCAAATAGCTGTTATCACAGGATGGCTGTTTTTTTATTTTTTTATTTTTTTTTTATATCTTTTAATTTGTTTACGAACTCATAGAACTTTTCTACTTTATTTCATCTGTTAAAGTTTGTTTCTTTGACACACTTCTGTGGTTTTAATTAATTGGGATGACTTTTTTGGCATTGTTATTTTTGTTCTCTGCAGCTGGCGTGTTTTTCTTCCTCTGGTGGTCAACCAATGGCATTCAAGTACTCATAATTTCTTTAGTTTTTTTTTCTTACGCTGACGGTTAAAGCATACATGGGCCTAAATGTCGTCTACGGCGTCTCGTTACATCTCGATGTATAATTCTTCAATCAATTCCTAGTCGGCCTCCCACTCACACACTATCACATCACATAACTCTCATCCTCGAGTTATCATACGCCCACAATCATACTACTTACCCGTGCGCAACACGTCGGTGCTCTGCCTCGCCCGTATTGTACTACTCCTACCTCCGGGCCTTGTTCCATGGTCGCTCGTCGGACGGCTTAGGCCCCGTAACACGGGTGATTCTCGCTCGCGCAATATCCACATCTGCGTCCTGCGGTTGTAAACAACAGTTATACAGGATAAATGGAATATTCTTTTCTTACGTTTTTATAATACAGCGAAGCCACGACCTTCCCAAGCTCCTCCTTCCAATGAGCGCAGATAGCTTTGATTCGTAACAGTATTGCATCCGTAATTTCTGGTTCTACATTGGATTAGTTTATACTGTAGCCACACGTTTCGTTTCCATCTAATATAGATGATTATATGGCGCTTACCCCGTTTACTATTGTACTATAATTTTGTATTTCTCGCTTTATTTCACTCAGTTGTGATAATAAATTATCAAGATGTTGTAGCATTTATTATTATTATAATTACATCGAAGTTTGTTTATCAAACATTTGTTAACTATACGTATCGTGTGAAGTTAACGTAATTATCGTATTGTACTACTTTAACGCCATCACCTCTCACCACGCACACACATTCTCTCAATCTATTGCTGTGCCGTTACGTTTACTATAATATATCAATTAGTATCTAGCAGGACTATGCGTACTACTAAGTATATATGTAAATTGTCTTATTTCTTAATTATAATTGCAATGAATAAAAAGGTTATTTGTGTCAGATTTTTTATTTTTAATGATTGCAAAAATAGAATGGTGGTCTGTTAGTTAATAGAAGTGATTGTGTTTGTGTGTGGTAGCTGGTATGAGGTGGGCTGGTATGTGTGGGGTTTTTTGTGTTTGTGTGCTGTATGTTTGTTGAGATTCGGGTTGTTGATAGGGTACAACTATGAGTGGTGTGTGTGGGAGATTGAGGGGTTAAGTATCATCTTTCATGGCATAATAGATATGAGGACCTCTCCTCCGTGATGAGAGGTAGAAGACGGGTGCAACGAAAACGCAAAGAGGAAACAGAAGAATTCGCAGGCCTGTTTGTTGACTAAGGAGCAGCCCATATAAAAGTTCTTTTAGTACTTACGTATTTGTAGTTTATGTTTTTATTAGGTATCTAAATAGTAGTTTACTCTTATTAGATGTACCATGCGCTTGATATACACTTAATGCTGATTAATATAAACGGCTTTGATTAATGTCTTTACTGACATTACAATTATTACAACTGTAAGAATGATTTAGCTATCTAATTTATATTTAAAGTATGAAGAAAATGACAATCAATATTGAAAAACTGGTTCCAGTATTTAATATATACAAAATACCTATATTTTCTAAAACCGAAAAAGTAGGTTATGTTGATATTTGGAATCCAAAGATAGCTGTACTACATCCGTTACTTAGTATAGCTGTAAGATAAATACAGACATAATTGTCAATCTCAAGCAATTACACAGCTAGATAACTAATAAAATCATATATTAATGATTATATATACTTATTTTATATTATATATTATTATATATATATTATATATATATATTATATTAATATTACATTAATATACTATATATATATATATTAACTTATATTATATAGAATTATTATTATATATATATATTTATCATATATTATTCATATATAATTATATAATGAGTATTATATATATATCATTACTTATTAATAGTATATATATATATATATTATATAATACTTATATATATTAACTATAATATATATATTTAATATAATCATAAATTGGCTTGCGGACTGTCTTACCATTTTCAATAGGACAGATTTGTGCTATTTGAAAGTATGACTTTGGTAACAGCGAAGAAGTTCGTAGTTTGATAAAGCATTAATTTTTTTATATACGATTTATGATAAGAAAATATACTTCACTCAGTTCTATATGAGAAAAGTCACAATGTTCTCTAATCGCAATATGAACTGGAAAAGTAAAATATAATTAAGAAACAAAATTGATAAATTTTAAAGCAAATATTCACCACAACAGTTTCGTTTCAAAGTCTCTACAAACTCCGCTCAGAGTCACTCATTGAAATCGTCCCACAATTTTCCAAAGTTTTCTCATTTGGTTTTCTTTTATTTAGTGACGTTCTTCACTAAAATGTTGGTTAAATACTTATTTTATTTATAATTTGATTTATTTATATATATATTATATTATATTATATTATATATATATATATTATATATTATTATATATATTATATTATTATATATAACTTTGTTTATATTATGAGTACTATAGATTATAATATACGTCATTATATTATTTATAAAATATATTATTAACTATATTATATATATTTTATATTACTATATATTATTAATTTAATTATATTATATATATATATTTATAAATACATATTATATATGATATTTTATATTTAATAAATTACTCCTATATATATATTATATATTATATAATATACTATAATTATATAATATATTAATATATTTACAATTTTATATATATTATAATATAGTATATCTATTATAATATTATTAATATATATATAAGTATTATTATATATAAATTTTATTCGTATTATATCTTGATTTAATATTTATATATAATATTATTTATACTTAATTATATAATATTTAATTATTTTAATAATATAATTTAATATATATATAATATTATATAAATTTTAATATTGATTATATATATAATATATATATTAATTATATATATATATATAGATATATATTTATTCATATATATATATTAATATATATAATATATTATATATATTATACTATATACATATATTATAATATACTATATCTCTATTTGTTAATCTTTCTTCTTATTCAGTTTTGTTTTAAACCAGTATATCTTCTTAACCGAAATATCATCTTTATATATATATGATATATATATTATTATATATAGTAAGTATATTAATTATTATTATATTATACAAATCATATATCTATATATATAATACTTGATATTTATTCGATATATTTATAAATTCGTCTATATCGTTATATAATATTATATTTATATTATATAAATAATTATATATATATTATTAACTATAAACTAATATATTAAATTATGTATATATATAATATATATATTGTATATAAATAAATTCATAATATAATTATACATTCATAATGTAAGTATACATAGTCAACGTTTGTTCGAGTCTATGATAGGAAATTTAAAGCTATAATATTTAAAATATTATTAAATGATTATTATATATTATATGTATATTATATAATAATATATAATTAGCCTATATTATATATATATATCATATAATATATATTATATATATATATATATATATTAATATATAATTATATTTATATATATATATATATTATATATTACTGTTTTTTTTTACTTAGTTTATAATATTATACTATAGTTATATATATATTAATATTTTTATATGAGTTAAATATATATATAATATATATAATATAATATATTATATAGATTTATATATATATATATATTATATATATATTATATACTGATATTTTGTTATAATTTAATTCATGTGTATATATATGGTATATTAAGTATACTATTATAAATATATATATTAAATATGATATTATATTTATATTTAAAATTATAAATAATATTATGTATATTTAATAATTATACTTATATTAATATTTATTATATATATTATAATATATTTTATATATAAAATATATATTCATATACTTATTGCAATATAATATTAATGAAATTATACTATATTAATATTATATATAAATTATATATGTCTATATTATATCATAATTAATAATATATATATATCATATATCTAATAATATTTATTATAATATATATATATAATATTTATATATATATTTTTATATTCATATTTATATTAGTATAATATATATATATTATTAGATATATTATAAAATATATATAAAATAAATATTATATATATATAATAATATATATAAACTAAGTATATATATATAGTATATAATAGATTGTTTATTATTATATGAATATATAATATTATAGTTATATTATATTATATAATAATATTATTTATATATATATATGTATAATACTATATATATTATAAAATATGATACAACACTCCAAATATTATAAAATTAATATATATATATATATAATATATATATATATCAATATATATTATATATGAATAATATATATATATTATATATATATATTATCATGTATAATGTAATATATTACATATAAAATATATATATAAAATATATAATATATATATGATATAATATATATATGATATATATATAAATATATATATATTATAATATATATACTAGTATAATATATAATATATAATATATATATATATATATGTATATAACGTATATATATATATATACTCATAATATAATATATATATATATATATAATATATATTTATACATAGTATATATAATATATATAATATATTATATAATATACTATATATAGTATATATCATTATAGTATATACTATAATTATAATATATATATATATATAATATATATAAACATAAATATATATATATTTAAACATAATATATATGATCATATATAATAATATATATATTAATATTATATATAACTATGTTTATATTATTATATAATGTATAATAATATATATATATTATATATATATATATATATATATATATATATATATATAATATATATATTATTATATAATATATATAATTATCAATATATATATATTATTTTATTTTTAATATATATAATATATATAGTATATACAATTACTTTTAATAACCCTATGAACACACATAGATAAACTATATGTTAATATATAAATATATATATATAATATATAGTATGATTATTCAATATATATTATAATATATTATATATATAATATATAATTAATATATGCAACTCTAATATGAATATATACTATATAATATATTTTATATATATATAATATATTTATATATATATGAATATATACTACTTAATATAATATATATTATAAATATATAATATATAATATAATCATATTATAAAATATATGATAATATTTTAATCATAAATATAGATTAATATATATATATCTCAATTATATATATAATCCAAACTCTAATATTATATATATATATATATATATTATATAGATAGTATATATATCAGTATATAGTAGTAGTTTATTATATATATATATATATATATAATATATATAATATATATATATATTGTACTATAAGCCTAATATATCATAAACATTATATATAAATAGTATACATATATTCTATATATATATATATATATATAATAATTATCTAGTAAGTATATATATATATATATATATTATATCATATTAATATATATACCATATATATATATAATAAATACTATTATATTAAAATCATATATATCATAAAACTATCTATATATCATAACATATATAAAATATCATATATATATATACTAATAGTATCATATACATATATTATATATATATTATACTATATATAATTATATTATATATATTATATAATAATATACTTATAAAATATTATATATATAAATTACCCTTATATATGGGTATTATTATATAAAATATATAGTATATATAAAAGTATATTCTATATTTTATTAAAATCATTTTATTTATATATTATAAAAATAGAAATTTATATATATAAAATTATATTATATATCATATATATAAAATATAGTATTATTAAATATCATAAAATGATATACAGCATACATCCTTTTTATATCATTAAACTTTGTATTATAATATATAATATATATAATATACTCATATATATATATATTATATATAAATATGTATATATTATAAAGTATATATATTATATATATTAAGTTTCTATATATATAACTATCACTCACCAAATTAAAATTTGTTTCATGTATATTGTATATACATAAAAATACTCTATATATATATGAGTATATATAATATATAGTTAATACATATATATAAACAATATATTATATAATTATATATTTATAAATTAATTATATAGCTTACTGCTAAATATTTACCTATATATATATTATATTATTATAATATAAAATAATATATCGAATATATATTATATATCATATATATAATGATATTATTATACTTATTATTTATGTATGAGTATACTATATATATATTATGTAATACATATATAATATTATATATCTATACATTAATATATTATATAATATTATATATATTATATATATATGTATTTCATATTTCATTATTAATACTTAATCACACGTATATTACTTCTCACTCTTATTAGTAGCTTATATCTATATTTCATATCATATGTATATATATAGTTATACCTATATATATATATATAGATATATAATATGATATATATGAGTATATGTATAATAAATATATCACTATATAAATTA
Organism: Trachelipus rathkii; assembly: GCA_015478945.1. Lineage (NCBI taxonomy): Eukaryota > Metazoa > Arthropoda > Malacostraca > Isopoda > Trachelipodidae > Trachelipus > Trachelipus rathkii. The sequence continues at coordinate 46,485 of JABUQX010025232.1, read as the reverse complement.
ATATAATTTATCTAATTATTATACTATATATATCCTTATATATTTATATATATATATATATATATATCTATATATATCTACTCTATTTATATTCGTTATATATAATATTAATATAATATTTTTTTAATATATTATTTATACTATAGTTACTTATATATATATTTATTATTGATTATTAGGTGTATTTATATACTATAGTATTATATCTATAGTATACTAATTATTAGTAGTATAATATTATATTATATATTATATATACTTATTTCATATTATCTTTATATGTATATATATATAATATATTATATAAATATTAATATACTATATATCTATTATATATATATACTATTTACTTATTATATATTATTAATATATACTCATTTATATATATTATCTATATATTATATATATATAAATACAAAATATTAAATTTATGGTAATTTTTATACAATGCGCTAATTGCTATTCTACTTTTGTATTTCTCCCTTCTATATTATAGTATCAGTATATATATGATATATAGATATTTCAGTTTAGAATATACTTATTTTATAATATAATATATATAAATTATAGTTATTATTAATCATTATATATTATTATTATCATATATATATAATATATATATACTATAATATAGTTAACTAATTATTTATATATAATATATTTTAGATGTATACCAACTTTTTGATTATATATTTGTTATTATATTTCGAATTTTGTATTAGATCTATAGCCAATTCTTACCCTAGTAATATAAATATATATGATATATAAAAATAGTATTATATATATAATAATTATTAATTTTATTATATAAAAGGTATTATAATATAAAATATATATATATATTATAAAATATATTATCATAATTATTATAAAAGATATATTAGTATATAATATATCATATATTAGTATATTTATATTATATCATATATATATTATATATATATATATATATTACTCATCTATATATATATATAAATATTATTAAAAATATATATTATAATTTTATATATATAAAATATTTATAATTATATATATATATAAATATTACTATATTTATTATTATTAAATAATATACTATATATAAATATATCAATAAGTATACAAATTTTATATATTATATATATATATAACATATGATTAATGGTCTATGATATTAATTTAATTAACTAATATTACAATGCAATATATATTATATTATATATTTATATAATATTATATTATTAAAATATGTATTTATTAATTTAATTTTATTTTGTTATTCATATTTTAATACTATATTAATTGATATTATTTTACTTATATATTTATATCCTACAATAATATATATATATATATCAATATTATATTATTATATATATTATATATATATACTATTATATATACTATATGGTATATAATAAAATTATTATTATATACTTATTATTATAACTTACTATTATAAATTCATTACTTATATATGATATATTTTATATAGATGTATAATATTAATATATATTTTTATATATATATATTATATATTATAAAATATATATATTATATATTCATATATACTATTTATATATATTTTATAATTATATTATACTTAATTATATATAATATTTATTTACTTTTACTATATTATATATTATATTATATATAATATACTATATAAATAATATGTATCTATAAAGTATAATTATATATACATATATATATATATAAAATATTTATATATATATTACTTATGAATTATTTATATATTATATATTAGTATTTATTATATACTAAATATAGATTATAATATTTTATTATAATATATATATTAATAAAGTATTATATATATATATCCTATATAGGTCTTACATTATACTATAATTATATATATAATTATATATATATATATTAATTATATATTATATATATATATATAATTATATTTATATATATATTCTTTTAAATATATATATCAATAATTATATATATATACTATTATATATTATATAATAATATAGTATATTATATATATATAATAAGATTAATTTATATATATATATAAGAATACTTATTAATCATAAATAATATTGATATTACTTATATATATATTATATTTATATTCAGTATTATATCATATATATATATATATAGTTATGATATATATTATATAATATTATTAGTAGTTGATTATAATTACATACCTATATATCTTATTTAAAATAATATTATACTTAAGTATATATATATATATTCTATATCATGAAATATATATATATATGTATAATATATATATATATTATATTTTTTGTATAATATTATAAATATATATATATATAATTATACTACTTATATATATATATATATATTATGCAATTAATATATTAATGATTATATTCATAGCTATATATAAAAGATATTATATTATATAAATATATTATTACTATATATAAAATTTTTTACTAAAATATTAATTATCATTATATATATTGATCTATATATTTAATTAAATTATATAGTTTATATATGTATTACTTATGGACAATATGTAAAATGTAAATCTCAAAATAATGAATAAAAAAACAATTGTGTATTAATTTAATATATATATATCACTTAATATATAATATATAATATATATGTAATACTATATATATATTATATATATATAAATGATATATAATAGTATATAAGAATTATATATAGTATATTATTACTATTTTTGTATATTATATATATATTTAGTATAATATATATATTATAGTTGACTAATAATATACTTATATTATATATATATTATATATTAATATAAATAAGCATTTAATGGTAAATATTATCTTGATAAAAATCTACCAACTATATAGTTAATGAAAAATCAGATACTCATACGCTATATCATTTCTCTCCGATTGGCAACGTTATAATTTTTGAGGCGTGAATTAAAAATTTATTATTATGATAAAATAAAGTTAGTAATTAATTATTTCAAGCTGTTTAATTTGCGTATTATATCTATATATTCCTTATTGTATTTCGTACTATAAGAATATTCTCCTTCATGAGAGTACAGTACTGTAATAATTAATAAATGCATATATATTTTATTTCATTGAAATATTTTAATTTTTTTTACTACGTGTTAAGTTATTTGTCCTTTTTTTTTATCCAGTACTTAAAATATAATGATTTATAATTTAGTAAAATTTACTTATTATAATATATAAATATTCATAATTAATTTAATATTCTAAATAGTCCATAAATCAGTATTGTATATTTAAATTCTATATTCTTCAAAAGTGAAAAAAAACTTACTCTAATATTAGTTTGTTGAACGTTCCGATATTGAAGTCCCTAGCGTTATTTCAATAGGCAATAAATAAGTTATATATAGTTAGAGAAGATAATTTGTATATCTGATATACATCCACATTTGTAATATAAATATATTGTTCTTTGAATTTTATAATAGTGTAAATACATGAAGTATTAACTGTATATGATTTATTCAATTTATTTTAACCTTTTGTGTGTTGTTTTGCTACAATAATGAAATCATATAATTAACTAGTAATCTTAATATTAAATAATACTATAGTTGATTGTAAATTTAAGCCTAGTCTTTTTGTGATCTGAAATCTTTATTATTTTTAGGTTCTTTAGTTATATATTATCGTAAATATAATCTGTCTTCTTGTGTATTGAATAATGGATTATAATTTTCAATATAGTACTATACAGTACCTTCATTGAATTTAATCCTCACTCTTTTAACAGTTGGCCAAAACTGGATTTATCGTAATTTAGTGACAGTTTTAGGTATAGATCCACTCATAAATTTCTGAAAATAGAACAAAGAGTCAACCTCTCTTAAAATTGTTATTAATAAAAGGCTTTGTATGGTTCACAGCAATTATCCTATAGGTATTCTGACTGTTAGGCTGTACTAATCCCTCAACCTAGTTATTTACTTTTACAGGTATTACTATTTGTACTCTTTCGTACTCTCGGAATAGTATAAGTTAGTGTACTACTTCTTACAAACCAATTATATGTGTCGCCACACTCCTCTATAATGAGAAGTTTTACTAGCCGCTCCAATCCTGGAATGTCAAGATAATTTTGTCACTTCGGTTAAAAATAGTAGATTTGTCAGTCTGCTCTAGACCTGTTTTAAAAGGTTAGTTGGAATAACGACAATTCCGAGAGGCTTTTATAATCTATTCCAAAATAACATCCTATAAAAATATCCAAAATCTTAAAAAGCTTAGTGTACTGTGAGAATAAATTCAGAATAAAAAGACCAAATTAAATTGAAAATATTGGGTAAGACTAATATCGTATTATCGTATATTTACTCTAATTATTTTTTTATAATTATAAGTAATTAAAGTCCATATATTATTAATATAATCATGCCAACAGTTAATTGAGTTTGAGGCAAAACAAATTAAATCTTTACTGAACCAATAAATTGTATATATTGATATACTATCATATAATATATTACAGTTTGCTATTATATTACAACTATTCACACGATTTTTATTATAAAATTAAATATATGATATATAATATTTATTATATAGTTATATTATTATTAATTAATTAATAATATAATTATCATAAGATTATATAATAATGTAATAAACACATTGAAAAAGTCATTTTAATTCATTATAAATTTTTTTAATAAAAATAATAATATCACTAAAGTTAATTATAAACATTTTTTAATTTTCATTAATTTATATAATATATATAAGTATTCATGAAGCCAATTCTTTATCCTTTATGTAATCCCTTAATGGTGCAGCTTATCGATTTTCTTAGTGAAAATATCTTTTCTGCCATCTCTAAACTTAAACTTGCACAAAGATTTGGAAATAATACCAGCATTGGCGCTAACGCTACCCAATTGAATAAGGAAAAGAAACATATATAAATATTCAATCTTACAAAGTTTTTATTTAATTACAATTATATTTATCTTATATATTATATAACTAATTCCTCGAGTTCTATCTAGGTGAGATATATGATAATATATCAAATATTGATGGATTACTCTAAGTGCGTTTTAGGTATCTTCTATGATGCGTCGAGATCTGGTCTATTATCTATTTAATGTGTCAAGACAAACATACTTTCTGCTCTCCCAATTAGTGCAATTCCGACCTGCATTGTTTACGCGACACTATATAAGTGAGCTCTTCATATAGTTATCCACGGTGTGAGCCATGATCTACCCACTGGCCCTAGTAAACACAACCGAGTTTCTACCTGACGTCGGAGGTAACAACCCTTTTAAAAGTATCGAGTATTGGTGCACAAAACTTTGTAAATCTCCCCCAACACCGCTTAGTTCTTTTAACTTCGTCCTCAGGAACTGTTCTCTCGTCATTACCTTGGAGCTTCACTTATATTCGGTTACTACTCTATCCTATATATTTCCCTGAAGTAGAGCTTTGTGACTCAAATGAGAGAATTTCTTTGGAATAAGCTCATGAAGATCTCTCTCAACAAGATATCTGTTTAGTGCTAATCTATAGACGAATAAGTAAGAATCTTTTCTACGAGGTACTGACATGGGTATTGATATCCCTTAACTGCATTTTGCATTATAAATAACAATCTAGTGATCCTAGTCCCGTGAAAATAGATATCGTTCAAGCAATATTTCTGGATGTCGATAATATATATGTATCCGTGAGTGCGATCCTAGAATTATGAAAATAGTTTAGTTGTTGCTCATGTCCGTTAAAGTAATTATAATAATGCAACGATGACTAATATAGTCGATGTTGTATTTGTGATAAGTAGTCATATGATATTTTAATTCATAATTCGATCGTCTGTATTCCAATTATAGAAATATCTTCAAACAAGTCAATTATCGGCATAACTATATAACTCTTTCATATAATATATGTTCATGATATATTTTTATATACTTCCAATCCGTGAATTGAATAACTCAATAATGCTATTATAACATCAATATCCATATACAAGTTATATAAAGCACTGCATGACATAATGAATAGCTTGCTAACTCTCTGCTTTACTCTTACCGCTTAAGTAAGATAGGTCATTCGATGTGCAAGCTCCTAATTATTTATATATAGGTGTATACTCAAGGATGATGTGACATTACATAGTCTAAGTCTCTAGGGATTATAACGGTAATATGAATAAATAACTTCTTTAATTAATAGGCGATACAAACTGGACCCGCGTAACCACCCTTCAAAGATTCTATGAACTTATTTTTACTAATTAGCATTAGTCATGTCATAGCGAGATAATCTACGTCTCATATATATTATATTAAATATTCAATTCTATTAAATAACAAATTATCATAAACTAAATATACTTAATATTACCATACTTATATTTAACTTTTAACTTACCTCAACTCCACTAAAAACATATATATTTTATTTTACAGTTGTCACCATAGCAAATAATAATCAAAAATATAAATATAATTCGATCATTCAGCCTATTCTCCTCTAAATTCTAACTCAATTATCTAGCCACAGTATCCTCTCAGTATTTAGTAGAGCCGGATTAAAATATCCGATACATACTTTATATTTTCTGTATCATTCCATGAAATAATGATTTGCGCTATTTAGATTCAAATTAAGCAGATCTTGCGCTTTTGAATACCAGACGTCGTACTATATCTTCCCGCATAACCAGCTAAGTACTCTTTTCTCAAAATAATTTTGATAAATGAATATATCTTAACACTTATATTAACATAGATTATGCAGCAGAGATATAAGCGGAATGCATATATATACATTAATAAATAAATTATTATTATATATCTTAACATTTTTGCAGAAGTACATATTAAACTTTTCGTATAACTTTACAAACTGGTATAGATCGTCAGAGAATCCATGGAGCGTCCAGGTGCAATAACTATTAGTGGTATGAGTGTAATAGTAGGAGATAGTAGAATTCAGACAGACCTCACGGTATGTCACGTTCGCTAATAGTGTTCTAGGCCGTAACTCGGTAGATTGGCAAGGTTCCTAGCGGATGAGAATCTAGAAGTGAGATAAGATACATGTTAGAGGGAGAGCGTGGGATGTGAACCCATGTTGAATTAATAAGTATGAATATATGCGAAGCTTAGTAAGATGGTGGGTAATTCATATATCACTATGGATGAGGTGCTCACGTAGAGAGTAGAGTTGGTTCTTATGTAATATATGGAGAATGAGTGTGTGGAGTTGTGAGAACCGGTAGGGTAGGATGATGGCCGTAGAGGATAGAACGCTCGAAAGATAGGAAGGAGAGACACAGTGGGTGTTATTATCTTTTGAAGACACCGTGATGCCTGCAATAGGTTTGACTCGACTCGTGAATATATTGAGGACTGAGTATATAGGTGTCTAGTGATCTGAATATATGAACACCAATTGGTAAAGCGCGTCGAATAGGTTGGTCACCACTAGCAGTAGCTTACGTTGCTTACTGTGATGAGGGATTATGATATATAACGATGTAAGCATATGTAATACGTCAGTATATAATATATTATTAATAAATATATATATATATTAATGATTATATATAATATATAAATATATATATATATATTAATTAATATATATATCTATATAATAATTAATTATATATATATATATAATATATATATAATATAATATATATATTATAATATATATATATTATATCTTGTTTAACAGGTAATAGTATGAACATTTGCATTGAATTATAGTTATATAATATAATATAATAATATACTTATAATATTATATAAATATCATATATATTAATATATTATATAATATATATAATTTATAATAATATTAATATAATTAATATTATTATATATTATATATATAATATATATATATATATATATATATATATATTTAATATATTTAAATACTATAATTATATATTATTATATTTATAATATATTTATAAGTTATATTATTATATATATATATTAATATTATATCATCATATATTAATTAATATATATATAATATATTATATACTATAAAAATATTTATAAACACTATATTATTTAATATAATATATTTGTTATATATATTAATATATTTTATTGTAAATATATATTAATATTATATTAATAATGTATATCTAAACTATCAATTTAATTAATTCTAATAGTTAATATAATATATATACGATTAATATTACGTATATTATTATATATATTATATATATAGTAGTTATATATTTATAGTATATTAATTATATATATAATATATATTATACTATAATATATACATATTAACTATATATATATATATTATATTAATATATTAATATTAATATATATACTATATATAATGTAATAATAATTATTATATATTATATATATTATTTATATTTAATATTCTTAGATATAATAAATGAAATTATATATATATCGTAATTATAGTATATTTATTTAATATATATAATATATATTATATATAAATTATAATTAAGTATATATTATTATATAATATTACAATATTTTATATAATATACTATATTACTCAATAATATATTATAATAAATTATAAATATTAATATATTATTAATATTTATATATAAATATTAATATTATATTTATTTAATATAATGTATAAAATTTATGATTTATATATATTAATTAATATAATATATTAATATTTATATATATTAAATACTATATTCGTATCTAATATATATATATATATATAATATATATATATATATATATAAATTAATATATATATAATTATATATTGATAAATACATATATATATATAAATATATATAATATATATATACTATATTATATAATTAAAGTATATATATCATATATATTATATATAATATTATAGTGATAATCATTATGTATTATATATATATATCATAATTCAGTGGCCGACATCCAGCAACTTTTTAACATATCTGTAGTCCTCTCTCTCCTACTCCTTTATTATTCCTATTAATAGTTAAGCTTATAATAATTATATACTATATATATATATATATATATATATAATATATTAATATACTTATAATATATAAATCTATCTAATTTATAATTCCATATGAAATATTATATATATATATTAATATTCTGAAGTAAGTAATATATTTTATAAAACTTTTTTTTATATTTTTCAGCACAATAAAATGTTATTATGCTAAGTTATATGATTATATTTATAAATAATGTATTTATAATAATTTTAATTATTATATATTAATTATAATGATTATATATATATGATTTAAATATATATATATATATTAATATTATATATATATATAGTATTATATTGAATACTATTAATATATATATATATTATAAATAATATATAATATATATAATAAGTATATTTATTATTATATATTATTATAGAATTATATTATTATAAAATATATATTGAATTATTATATATATATTAAAGTATATAAATATTAATATATTATTATACATATATATATAATATATATATATAATATATATATATAGTATGATATATAATATACTATATAAAATATAATATATATATATTTATATTATATATTAAATATATTATATAATATATATTATATATATATATTCATATATATATATAAATATATTATACTATATATATATATATACTATTAATATTAATACTATTAATATATATTATTCCATATAAATTATGTAAATTAAATAGTATATTATAATATTAATAAATATATATATTATATAAATTTACTATAATATACTATATATAAATATATATATTATAAAATTATATATATAATTTAATTATATATTAATTAAATATTATATAATATATATATTATTATAATATGTTATAATATCATATATAATAATATAATATATTAATCTATATGATATAGATATATAATATATATATTAAATTATTATATATATATTAATAGTTAATTATATTAATATTATTATAATTAAGTTTTAATATCATCAGTATATACTATATATATAATATTCATAATAAATTTTATATTATATTATTATATTATGTGTATATTAATAAATTGAAAGTTAAGGTCTTAAAAACGTAAAATTTATTATTAATATATTTTTAGATTTATTAAATTTATTTATAATATTATATATTATATATACTATTATATATATATTATATATTTCAATATATAACTTATATATATATTAATAATATATATTATATATATATATGTATATGTCATGAGTGGTCATTAAGGGTATGCTAGGCAAGTATAGAAGGCACTCGGAGCGTCTCTCTATAAAAATTAAAATTAATAGCAACTAATGTAATTAACATCATACTATTATTCAAATTAATAATCTAATTTTAATAATAGTATAATGAAATAGTTCTTTAATATATTAAAAATATAAAACATTAGGACTTTTATCTTTTCATCTATTCCCACCGAAAATATTTATATATACTTTGTAATTATAAGATCATATGATCTGGTAAAAGCAAAATTTCTTGATTATTTTAAAATGATTTTATGATGTTACTTACGAATATCATTTGTATCCAAATGTTGCAGATGCGATTTCTGATACTGATATATAGTAAATAGTATATACGGATGTGGAAGTCAAAGTACTATACGCATGCACTTTAAGAAACCAGAAAAAAAATAATTCGAAATCAGACCAGCCTAGATTATATGTTGAAATATAATGTAATCTCCATTTTACAACTTCGTTCTATAAAACAATTTGTTTGTTAGAAACAATATGCGAATTTGTCTAAGTCATCTCTGGTGGGAAAAAAAGGTCATTGGCCTTCACGGAATATACAATAGTTGGGCAAAATCCACCATTCTATCTTCATAAGGTAAATTTTAGGTCTACTTTACAGTTTTTACATATCCTTAGCCTATAGACATTAAGACATTAAAGAAATATAGAAACAGTAAGAAGCCAACATGGGCCTATCGAGACTGTCCAGTCAATCCCAATCCTTAGCCAGGGCCTAGGCTAGGCTAGATTCGAGCTTGTTTAAATTTTTTTCTTATTCTAATATCCCATTTTAGAAGTTAGCTAGGAGTATTATTAGTGCTTTATTACTATGATCATATTCTTCACTCCCATATAATTATATCAGTGTTATTTAACTATTATTATTGTTTTCTTTTTACTTTTTAATTATTAATTTTTTTATCTATTATTATTATTTCGATAAATTTTTTTATCACATTATTCTATTAGTATTTTATAAGCACTATTTTAATATTATTATTATTATTATTATTATTATTATTATTATTATTATTATTATCTATTATTGTTATTATATGTATTATATTATTATTTTATTATTATTATATTATTTGAATTATTATTGATTATTTTTATTATTATTGATTCTATTATTTTATTATTTTATATTATTATTCTTACTTATTATTATTATTATTGATTATTATTTCTTATTTTATTATTATCTATTATTATTATATTATTAGTTATTATTATATTATTATTAATTATTATTCTTATTATTTTTATTATTATTATTATTATTATCTAACTTATGTATTGATTATTATTATTATTATTATTATTAACTTATTATTATATTATTATTATTATTATATTATTATATTATTATTTTATTATGTTACTTAGCGAATTTATTACCATTTTATTACATGCGTCCCGTTAGTTTATTAATATGTTAATAATTTTCTCTTCAGTATCAAATGTGATTAAGTTTTTTATTATCACAGAATTTTTTATGATTCTCTTATTATTATGTATTATTATTAATTACTATTTGTTGCAGCATTGCCAGTAAGGATTTCAAACCTTAAGCCTAACACGTGGTGAGTGGAACAAGTGGTGTATGACGAGATGCCTGCTCATTACCACTAGTTTGTATTATTTAATTATTATTCTTTAGTATCAATGTCAAGATATTTTAATCTTATTAAAATATTATTATCAAGGACAAACTTTCTTATTTATTGTATTTTAAACATTGGGAGATCTATTATCACTCAGTCTTCGAGCTGTTAAAACAAAACTAGCACTATTTTTTTTTAATACTTTTGGATGACTCACGGGCGTGACAATAGGGACCCTGATACAATATATTTCTCTTTAATTATATATTTTATTGTAATTCTTACTAGGTTATAGTTGCGATCATACTATCTCCATCCTATTATTATTTTATTGATTATTAATTTGTTTGAATTTTTAATTTTAATTTTTGTTACTTTTATAATTTAATTAATTTTTTCCTTTTTTGTCTACTTATTTAATTTCGTTTTGATAGTAGTGTGTGTGTTCATTGTCCACCTGTCTCTCTCTCTCTCTTCTCCTCTCTCTCTCTCTCTCTCTCTCTCTCTCCTCGGCTCCTGGTGGGTGCACATGTCTATTGGTCTCGACGGTTTCCGCTGTATGTGACCTTCCCTGAGTTTCGCTCCCCCGGGCCCCTCGCTCCTTTCTTCTCCCCATCTCGTTCTCTCCCTCCCTCTCCCTATTTCTCCTCCGTTCCCCTCTCTCCCCCCCCCGCTCCCCGCCCCCCGTTATCGGGTCCTCCTCGCGCGCCGCCCATATCTCTCCCTCTGTCGCTCCCACCACCCCCCTCCCCCAGCACCCCGCCCTCCCCCAGCGCGCCACTCACCCTCCCGTCTCCCCCCAACTCCTCTCCCGCCCCCCCTTCCACACTTCTCGAGTACTCCCTCTCTCCCTCCCAGCTCTCCTCTCTCTCCGTGCCGTCTCTCATACTCTCTCTCTACTGCTCTTCCATTTACCACTGTGGATGTGTGAATCAAACGGTATAGAGGTGGTTTGGCACATGGCCTTATGCAAGTCAAATATTGTATTTTCTAGCATTTTTATGTTATTTTTCTTCTTCGATTTTTGATTCTCCTTTTTTTGGGGCGGGGGAGGAGCTGTTCTTTTACGTATATAATTCGCCTTAATTTATATATTTTTTATGTTCCCTTTTGGTTCTTTTAAGAAAATTGTTTTTTCCTCTTCTTTGATTCTTTTGGGTAATAATTTATTTTCCCTTCATATTTTTTATTCCCTTTATGGAGTTATGGTCCTATATTTATTTTCATTTATTTTATTTTTATTTTTTCTTCCTTTGAAATTGTAATAAGTTTGTGATTTGTATTATTTGTATTTTTTTATGTTCCTTTTTATTTTCCCCTTTTTACTTTTTTTTTATTTTCTATTTTTTTTTGTGATGTAGTGTATTTTGAGCAACTTCTTGTTTTGATTTCCCTTTTCTGTCTTTTGTACTCATTTTTATTTAATTACCCTGTTAGTTCGGAGTAGACGGACTTTTGATGGTATCAATAGAAAATTGATATAGGAAACTTCTGTTTCATTGTTGAACGATGTATACCCATAAACCCCACTAGAAAGAGCGAATATATGGATAATATATGGTATAGTATTATATTTAAGGACGTATTAGCTGTATAATCGTATATATATATATATTATATATATATATATACCTATAATATTATATATATATATATATATATATATATATATAGTATTATCACCTGCAATTTTCGCATTTAATCATACTATTGATGTATTATTATTATTATATTATTATTATTATTATTATTATTATTATTATAATTCATTAGTTATTATATTATTATTAGAACTGTTTTTAATTATTAATTTAATAAGGCCATTGTGACGTATATATAATATATATATAATAATAATTAATAATAATAATAATAATATGATAAGTTAATAAAATAATAATAATATTAAACTAATAATAAGATAATACTGCACAGGTAATATTCGTGAGTAATATTATATTTTTACTTAGTTTTTGTTTTAAGCCGTCATATGGTCCGTCAAGGTCCTACTATCTGGTACGACTTAGCTTAACGTGCACTAGGGCAGCAATTCATTTAGAGCATACCATCGGCGTTACCTCTCTTGTAACATAATCAGGTTGGTTTATGTTTAAGGATAGGTTGATAGTTAGAAGTTAGGTTAATCCCATTCTCTAATTTTCAATACTCAGTATATATTTTATATCCGCGATTTTGTGGGGGAAAGAGAGAATTCCCGACAGCTTAGAGTTCTGCGCACGTTACAAGAGGTGCTACTAAAAGACGGTCAATAGCTGGGTTGAGGAGGGTCCCGCTACCCATTTACTTATTCCTTAGAAAGCCGCGATGCATGTCCTTCGGGTATCTTTTGGCACCCTAACTTCCAAAAGTTTCTGGTGGGCATAATATAGGGGCATTTCCGCTTGACTGAAAAGATGTTATTAGAGCTTACAGGACAACTCTTTATATCAGAAATAGAATTTACCTTTTTCTAACAATATCAGACGGGTGGAAAACTTTCAAGTTTTATCAATATATTTTTGTAGAATGAAAATTATAATATTTTTAAGATGAATTTTAAACAAATGGGATGACAGTGGTCATATTCTCTATTTCTAAGATTTTGGCATTATTGTTGAATGCTGGTAAAATGTCTGACGAACTGTCACTAGTATGTACTGATGCAATAGTTCATTTTTTGCTTAGGAAGTGAACTGTATATTTTTTAGTCTCGACTCAGTCAACTCACTAGTTTACTTAAACGTCACTAGTTATTACATTGATTCATGATTGTAGGAGCTAATGGATTTTTGCATTAAACCTATACAAGTATACAGGTAGAGAATATGAAACAAATATAAATTATTTCGAGGTAAAAGTTTCTATCAAGAGCAATAGTAATGTTGGCAATGAAAATTACTAGTTTCATTAAATAAATTTACAATTATATTTTTATAATGTTTATTACTAGCTTAAAAGCAAAAAAGTTATTTTGAATAAATTTTAAAAATATTATTTTACAAACTTCAATACAGAAATAAAATGTTTAGCTAAGAATTTATAAAATAATCTAAAATTACTAACAAACAATTTAATATATATAATATATAATATATAATATATAATATATAATATATAATATATAATATTATAGAAATATAGGGGTTCCAACTTATAATTCTTTTCTTCTTAGGGGTACACGATCTAAAAAGTTTGGAGATCATACTCTTTACAAGAAGAGCTTTAAAAAACAGAAAATAACTCTAACATGGGATTAAATAGTGGCAGCAAAATATTTGCGATATTTTTTATTCACGACGATCACGATCACAGTCGGCGTAATCATATCACAAAAGTGGAAGACTTACGATTCAGTAATCTCTTGCGTAAATATATATATATATATATATATATATATATATATATATTATATATATATATATATAGATATATTATTATTATAATAGCTAATTATTATATAATCATATAATATAGATAGTATACATGATTATAAAATTATATATATATATTATATAATTTATTATACATATCCAGTGATCGGGCAATTTCGGATTACGAATCCGTATTTCGAGCCATATTAGATATGCTCTGTAATCCGAGATTGAGATCCGAGATGTTGCCATCAAGTGAATCACTATATAGTATGATAATATATATATATATTATATATATATTATATATTATTTACTAAACCATATATAGTATATATATATTTATGTATTATATATTATGTAAGTGATGGGCCAATGGTATTATATAGTAGTATATCATATACATAAATATATATAAATATATGATAATATTATAATTAGTTATAATATTATAGATAGATAAATATAATAGTTATATATATAACTAATGATATATAATTATATATTATATATATAATATGATGGTCTTTCATATAATATTATATTTAGTATGTATATATATATATATTGAGTGTAGTACTTATACGTATTGAAGGTATTATGTAGTGTATCGGCTGATCTATAATATGATAATATCATGTATATATATAAATATATATATATAGTATTATATTATTTATATATAGTATCATCGAATCAGTTGATATATATGATATTTATAATTAGTGCAATATATTAATGTAGTATTTAGTAGTATATATATATCAGTAAGTTATTATATATTATATTATTATATATAATATGGATAATAATAATAGTATTATATATTATGATATGATATATAATATATCAGTATATTATATAATTATATAATGATATATACTATATAATAATATATGATATGATATGATTATATATATATATACTATTATATATATATATAGTATATATTATTATATTATTATATATCTATATATATTTAATTATATATAGTCTTTAACTCATACTATACATGATACGTACTATATTATTAATATATTATGAATGATGTATATATATAGAATATATATTCTATTACTGATATTATATTATTAGTATTATTATGTCCCATATATGTATATAGTATATTATATAATATTATATGATATATCGAGGAGCATAGTTATTTTTATCAGCGGGCTTTTGGTACGATACTATGATTATGTGAATGATGACCAAGAATCCAAGTAGAAAGCTCGTCTGTTAATCTGACGGCTTTCACAATTGAGTTGCAAACACCCGATGCATGGAGACTCCTCAAAGGGGTAAGTTGTAAATATAACCTTGAATATTTTTCCCGTATAATATTAATATTCACCCCTATTCTTATGATATTTCAATAGAGTTTCTTTTGTCTTAATGCAATAATATCGTTCAATTTTCCATCTTCATATGAAATCAGAAATGCTATGCTCCACGATTGTCAGGTACGCTGTCCATATCAACGTCGTTCCCTATGTATCCATTAAGCCTATGGTCAAGGTCTTCCAGAGATTTATCTTGCTTTCCTTCCTGATTTGTCATTGCCTTTTGTGATTAGCCTATCTATCTAAGGGCATTTTTTCTTATTGCCTTTTTTTTTGATTTTGCTATATATATATAAAATATAAATAAATATATATGCTACAGTAAATGCATATAGATGATAATGTATAATAATTATTATATATATATGGTAGTGGTAGTAGTATAATTATTATACTATAATAGTATAATTAGCCCTCGCGCGTTAGCCGGATCCGGTTTGCATACACGCACGCTACCCCCCAGGTGTGGGGGGGCCCAAAATCTGGCCCACACTATATTTTACCCGGTGAATTTCTTAAATTTGACCAACCTAATTCATAAGATATGTGTATTTCGAACCTTTTTGCAGTGATTCTAGCTAGTTTTTTGTGTTTACTCATGTTGAATTATTATCATTTTGATGTATTTATTTGCAAAAATGGGGGTTGTTTTTACTTGTGCTTTATTTCAATGACAAATCCATAAAATTTGCACTAGAAACACAAACCAACGTGATACCAGCCCGAAATCCCTTCCTCTCAAACTTTTGCTTAAGGATATATTCCCTAGTTGTATTTAGTGTCCCTAACAAACAATTACTTTAGTATCACTGTATGTTCATTATTATTATGTATTTGCAAAATTGTATAAGCATCCACCCCGCGCCGCGCTGTACTGGTTTATGGGCGCCCAAATTTCGCCCACCATTCTGAGCTATTATCCCCGGGAATAACCTCTCCATTAGTTTTACATATTTTTTTTACCCCACAATTTAGGAGGCCCCGGTTCTTTTTGTTCAACATGTTTTCTTTGGCGAATACCCTTGCGAAGGAATAAAATGAAAAAAAAGTGGGCCCCAAAAATTTTGCCCCCGCCCACACCGGTTCAATGGCGCGAGCGTTAGGGGGGGTATGCTGACCGCACACTGAAATTTAGCAGTTTCCCCCGGCCCCGCCGCAACCCGAATGGGAGCCCGGCAATTCACAAAGAAAAATTTTTTCCATGTAAATAAGAATAGCGTTCATGTCACGTCATTTCTAACTATAAAGAAATGGTAAAAAAAAAATATTAAATTTTTAAATATTAAAACTTTTCAACATAAAAATCTTACACTTTAAGTGACAACCGCCACCTTCCCTATCGAACAAACTATGGGAAAATCATCATCCGAAAGAATATCGAAGGTTTTCAAAATTTTAATTAGGGCTAAAGGCGGAGACGTCTTGTATATTTCGTTAGAACCCAGGGCGATCAAACCCACAAAGAGCCAATAGATCCAAGGCCAGGGAGAGAAAGTGAGCTTTAATTTTAAGGAGAGTTTAATACAAAAAAGATTCTGGCTCATTATATGTTTCCCCAGATGACCCCCAAGTCCCCAGAAAACTGACATTTTGATATTTTTTATTGCCAATGAGCTAACAAGCTATCACAAAAGCTCCACCTTGGAAGGAGCAAAACTCTTTTCGAAAAAAATCCACAAAAAGATAAGTCGCCCAATTTTCTTTTTGCCATGCAGATTTATAATTAAGTCCAAAAAAATAAAAATATTTAGTAAGGAGGGACAGATTGTAACCAACCGTGCAGTACCAGGAAATTAATGATCAACAGCTACTTCAAAAAAGCTTCTCTAAGGCGCGTGATCAGGTATAGTCATTACTTTAAAAAAGAAAAAACGTTTTTAACATAAGAATTTAAATAAGTTAGAAAATACAGATACTATAAGAGAGCCTAAATATTGAAACCGAGTCAATATATTTCTTTAACTGCACTCTGGCCTTACAGCGCAGTTTTTAAAAACATGAGCACTATGTACTTCCAGTTGCCAAGTATTTTCCCAGTTCTCAGTTCTGAATTAAAATCACTGAGTTTGAAATTATGATGAATAATGGGGAAATTCGTCCTAACAAAAGCCATTTGATCTTCTAGAATTAGCATTATCACATGAAACAATGATCAGAAAGGAAAAAAGTTATTGACAAGGATTTCTTTTTTTTTTTGTTTTTTTTTTTTGTTTTTCTTTCTTTTTTTTTCTTTTTTTTTTGCCTTACGTTTTTTGGCTTTCTCGGTTTGTTTATTTAGTTTTTTTTTTTGATTACTTGTTTTATTAATGGTATTTTCAATTATGTTATTAAAGATTGCATGCCCATATTAAAAAGAACAGTGTGATTTAATAAGAAAATGTAGAATATTTGGTAACATTTCAATCCATTCCCAGTTTTTTAACTGTAATGGACTTAAACACGAATACGAAAGAACTTGGCATCGACACATAACTGTGACCAAAAACGTGCCAAAACTTATGGCCAATTCAAGCAGTGTTCAAAAATACGAAGTAGCGAGAATAGCACAAGTATTTGATCTAGAAGAATGAATGTTTGAAAAAGACCTCTGCAAGTTTTTTATATTATAAACAATCAATCATTTAAGCTTGGACTGCCTAATAAATGGCAAATACTTGAAAATTCTAGGGAGTGTTTGCAACCAAGTTATCTCATAAGCGTTAACAGAAGCTAAAGGTCAAAATCAATAGAAATAATCATCATAAGTTCATTCTCCGATATTTGAGCTTTTCTAGCCATATCTGCTGCAAACCTCTGAGGATGATTGATCAGAGTCAGACTTTAAAAGAAAGCTAGCCTGAAGAAAGGCACTTAGATGTTCTAGATTCTATCGGCAATAAAAAAGGAAGAAAGGATCAATCCACTGTACAATGTAATCAAAACAAGACGAATTGTTTTAAGTACATGTAGTAGACGCCAAGATAACAGAACTGACTATTTTTCGTAATCGAAATAAGAGAATTTGCAGTAAGAAAATGACTGCTTAAGAAAATGCAACAGTAATTCGAAGAGCCGAGCGGGAGTGCAGTAAGGGTTGACGTAAGTAGGAACCCAGTGAGAGCTAGCAGTACAAGACCAAAGAAGTCGCTTAGCAACAAGCGCGCGAAATGTGAAGTCTACAACTCCATTCTCAATTTTAACAGAAATCACATAGCCCTGATTATATCATGACAATGCCAAGCGTTAGGGTATTGCACAAAGTATCCTCAAAATACATCAAAAAAAGCGGAGCCAATTAGAATCAAAAATAACGGGGTGCCGAAGAAGTTACCCTTAAATGGTCTATATTGATAAAATAAAGTTTGAAGACTATAGGTAGGAGCATAGGAGAGGATACAAGAAGTGGATGGATGACGCAAGTGCAAGGTGGGAGGGAGAAAAGGGATAGTGAAAAAGGGAAATGGGAGAGAAGTCAGCCCAATTAGCATGTATGTGTGATGTAGGAAGAAAGGGAGAGGAAAAAAAAAGGATAAAAAGAGATAGCAGGGTGGAGTCTTAACCCAAAGAACGTGGAAATTCTGGGTGAAAGCGAGGACATTGAGAAAATTCATGAATTTGATGAGAAAAACCGATGAGAAAAGAAGATCAGATTTAGATAAATCTGGGGGAAAGGCTGAGGAATGAGCGAAGAATTTTACGCTTAATGAGAGAAAGTGATACCTCAAAGGAGCATCAAATTTACAAACATAGCAGTACTAGCCCAAAAAGATTAACTCTCTCTCTCTCACATACTCCCCACAAATATATCAGAGAGAACTCTCTCTCGATTTTCAGAAGCACATGGGAATTATGGACTGTATGATGAGAAAATATTTAAATGACAAAATATGTACCCGAAAGATACTAGCGATGAACGACCGGTGTTCCTCACAATCAGAGATATCTCAAAATAGTGTATTAAAGAAAGGGGGCGGGCGGGGGGGCGGCTATGAAACTTCACATTACCAAATATAGACCGCATCCAGATATAGAGTTAATAAGTGAGAGATAAGTAAATAGAAGCCATGTTTAAGAAGGGTAGTAATATGCTATTACATATATGATATACTGGTACTTAAGTAGAAGCGACAAAAAATAAATAATCATACATTTTATACCAGAAGAAGAAATAGAGAGATAGATGATATCGAGTTCAAAGTCATAGAACAGAAGACGTACTGGCTTTTTTTCATAATCAATCAAATAATAATACTATAATATATATATCAATTTTTGAAATTAAAATATTGCAATTGTAATGGCTTATGGTATCGGTGTATTGTGGAGATCCTATAATTTTGATGGGCCGCGCAACTTGGTATCTGGCTGTTGAATATTAGAGCTAGTTCCGCAGGGCATAGAAAGTATAGGTTTTATTCTTATTATTTTCCTCATCCCACCTACCTCCAGCTAGTAGTTGAGAGGGTGATCAATCCAGTGGCTATTTTGAGGTAATAAGAATCTTAAATTTCCATTGTTCTTATCTACAACGCTATGATACTACTTATATATTTGATTAAATATGAATAATTGATCGTCTTGTAAGTATTGTAATTAATTATTTATATTTTATATAATATAAATCCCTTAATTATCATTTCTAATTGTTTATTTATTATTTATATCTTTCATTATGTAATTATCTTTGTATTAAATAAGGCTATAATTATATAATAGTTTAATATTAAATTATAAAGAAATTCCGGCCGCAGAAATTTTTAATATTAATAATTCATTTTATATATTAATATTATTATTAATTTAATTATTAATTATTATTATTAATGAATGTATTAGGTATGTTAATAGAAGGCCATCATTTTAAGATAAATATTAATATAATGTATATTTAAAATTTAATAAATCTATTAATATTTTGATTTTATTTATCTCGATGAACTCAGTAGTCCATATTTATCCATAGTGGTATCAATCAACTCTTTCTATTCAATTATTATATTAATATGCCTATTATTTCATATTATATATTATGAATTTTATATATATTATATAATATTTGATTTATATTATATTATTTATTATAATCATTATTTACATTTATTTCCATTTTTGCGCCAAGGCAAAGGATTACCGGAACGTTCATCATCCAATTAGATTGCATTAGAATAATTACCTGAAGTCATTAATTAAGTCGATTATTACTTTATACTAATATTGCTTACTAAGTATTTCATTTATCTATTCCTTATTAATATTTAGGCATTCGTTATAGACATTTCTATAACATTATTCAGGAACAGAATAATCTATTGACATTTCTTCTCTTTTTTAACAAATCTTACTATCTTTACATAACTAATTTATAATATTATTATTATACTTTTTCTAATATTTTAGCGTACAGTATTTTCATAGTGACCTTATTGCCTATTTATATTCTTTTAGATATGTGAATATATCAAATATTATTACTATTTTTATATATTTATTTAATCTTTTCACCTTATACTTACCTTTATTAACCTATTCATAGTCTTTCTATTACTTTTTTTCGCGATTTATCATTCAAGGCTGATTCCTTATATCTTATTCTTTTTGTTTATATCGTATACACATATTGAAAATATTTATTAATCATTTATTCATTAATTTTTCTAATTTATTATAATTAATCCATATAGGCTTAAATATTCATATGAACGTATTCCATTCTTATAATGTAACTTCATAGATCTATTCACAATCACACTATTAACATTAATTGAGTTCTTATTCATTAATGACTATTATATAATTTATTTATTAATTATTATATTATTAGTTATATATTAGTACTTTGAATTATTAATATTATTCTATTATTACTACACAATCTTACTAATAACTTTGACCCCGATTAATTAATTTTTATTATTATTTACTATCAGTAATTTTTAATCTATTATCTTGACATGGATTTTATTTGTATGAGTACTATTATTTTAATTTCTTTTAAGATAATACATTTAGCTATTTGTTAAAATTATTCTCAATATATCTATATATAATAATATTTATCATATTGATGATTATTACAATATTCTATCTCAATTAATTCATTCAATTATTTACTTATCAATTATCAATTATGATTTAATTATTTAATATATTAAATTTAACACAGAGAACTTAAGTAATATAGATTATCACGTTTATTATTTAAATTTTATTTAATTACATACTTACTTCATATTATTGATTATTATGATAATTAGTATTATTTATTTATATATTTATATATTCACCTATTTATTATTAAGATTATATTGTAAATATATTAATTTCTTTCGTGAATTAATATAAAGGAACCATCCTCCATTATTATTCTATATAGTATCATATTAATATAATATTTAATCTTTATATAATTCCTTATTAAAGTAAATTATTATTTATGAATTATTTATATATTTTATTTACATCTTTCATTTTTTATTATTATTAAAGGATTAATATTATTATTTAGATTAGTATTAATATTATATTAATTTAAGTGAATTATTTTAAACTATTCTTTGTAAGTATTAAGTTGATGATTTGCTCTACTTACTCTACATTGTAATATTATAATAGAATAGTTAATATTATTCATACAATATGACAATTTTTATATAAGATTTAATTATTAATATTTTATTTAATTAGTTTTTATAATTTTTTATTTTTTTAATATTATTATATATTTTTACCTTGTTACTTAAATTAAATATAAATCAATTGGTGTTATAATTATATTAACCAATTTGTTGATAGCAATTATAATTTTATAAAAGCCACAATCCTTAAAACCTATATCTAAAATGTAAAAATTTAACATCATGTTACCATTATATTCTATTGAAAATAATTACTTGCATAATTTTACAAATTTATTATAGTATTATTATCTATATCTACTTATTAATACTATTTCATTAATATTATATTGAAGTTTTATAATATTATTACTATTCATATATATAATTATTAATCAATCACTAATTAGTATAATATTTAAATATTGACTTAATATGATAAATAAATATTAATTAGTAAAATTATAAATTAGTATAATTATATAATCATATTGCCATTTATTATTAATTAATCTTTTATTGAAATTATTCCAAAATATGATCTATGTTAGAAAGATTTTAAATGAGAATGCGTAAAAAAGTTTCCAATTAGTTGATATATATAGAATATAGCTTTTTTCAATTTCATATTAAATAATATCTTTATTATTTACAATTAATTATACTTTATTATTATGATTTAGTTATTTCTCTACTAAATAATTACTAATATTTACTATCTAATAGTTAATACTAATTTATTAATATTATATTACTAATAATAGTAAATATTTATTACTTAAATAATAATTATCTTAATATGTATTATGTAATTATATAATTAACTATATACTTAATAATTTCATTATATATTATTCTTTATCATAATTATTATTATCAACTTTTTTAAAAGAATATTATTTTTAGTATTATATTTATATAATTCATTATGTATTATTAATATAATAATATTTATTTTATATTATCTTATTTATAATATTATCTATAATTATCTATTTTTATATATTATATCATTTTATAAATATTATAATTATTTATAATATTAAATTAGTAATATAATTCTATAGATATAATATTATTCCAGATGTATTGTATATTAAAGTGTATAGTTATTTAATTCTATAATTAATAATTTTATTTTTAATATTATTATTGAACATTGCTCAATAAAAAATAAATATCAATTAATATTTAAATATTATTCGTCCAATTATTTTTAATTAATTTTAGCCTAAATAATTTATAATAAGCTATTCAATATATAAATAAAATTATTTAAATATATTATTGAACATTCAATTAAATTATTATTTATATATTGCCACTTCTTTTAATATTGCTTCATTTCTCAGCATTCATAACTCCTAATATTACAAATACAATATTAATTTAAATTATATTTAATTAAAAAATGGTTTAAAAGTAAATTAAAAGTATACTTGATTATTATATTACTTCTTATTGTATTATTAATATTTTAATGAAACTATATTATTATTTATATATTATTTTTTTGAATAATCTATTATATTATTTATTATAATATTATTATCATACTTAATAGAATAATATTAATTATTATTATATATTAGATATATATTATTAATATTATAATCATTAATATTTTATTAATTTATTACATATTATTATTATTACATTATTAATATTATTATAATTGAGTATTAATATTATATCTATTATTACAATATTCATTATTATTTATTTCATTTTTGATTATTAATATTATTATTGATTGTATTATTATATTATATATTAATTATTATTATTTTTATATATTAATATTATAATATTATTAACAGCATTAGCAATTTCCTATTTAAAGTTAATTTAAACAATGCATATATTGATAAATAATTAACTAGTTTAATTTATGACAAGACTGAAATATCAAAACTATTATTATTATTATATTATATATTTTATCTTCATTATATATGTTTCTTATTCGATATTTATTAAAATTATTGTGATCATTAATATTGAAATATCATATTAACATTATATTAATATTATTAATAAGAATTTATAATTACGAAAATTTAAGTTTTATTGAGACTGTAATATTATTATATTATTATTATTGTCTTATTAATATTGAACATTATCATACTAAAAGGATAGAAGTATTAATATTAAAACAATTTTTTTTATTATTAATATCACATAATATTATTAAAAGACATTATAATTATTTAATATATTCATATTATATCATCTATCAAACATGAAATTAATATTACGAAATATTTTCATTATTTAAATATGTTAATAGTGAATTATTTATTAAATAAGTATATTCCTATTCGTATGTTAGTAATGTTTATAGTATTATAATTATTTCCAAATTCTTTCTATACTAAATTATTCATTATTTCAATATTATTATATTGATTAATTATTAATATTACAAATATTATTTCAAATATCATTAATATTATAATTTTCATTTTACTATATTCAAATTTTTAATATATTAATATTATTCACTAATTTATGTAATACTTGATTAAAGTATATTATTATTCATTTAAATTTTAAATATTCTCAGATAGATGTATGAGTCATTATTGGATATCCCTCTTAATATGTACTTATATATTATATCATAAAGCATGGGGTTATTAATGATTATTAATATTAATTAATTAACCTTTATTAATATTATTAATCAAATATTATATTAATTCATATAATTTAACATTATCATTATAATAATATAAAATTAGATAATATTAATAATATATATAAATCTTATATATTCAAATATTAATAAATTTAAATATATTCCTTTTATATTAAATAAAGATTATGTTGAAGAAATAGGGGAATGAGTAGTGAAAAATAATGTTGTTATTGATATTGTTAATATTAATATTATCATATATAATTTAATT
Source organism: Trachelipus rathkii (assembly GCA_015478945.1). NCBI lineage: Eukaryota > Metazoa > Arthropoda > Malacostraca > Isopoda > Trachelipodidae > Trachelipus > Trachelipus rathkii. The sequence goes on along the minus strand of JABUQX010025232.1, from coordinate 20,404 downwards.
TAATATAAAAAATTTTTATATTAATTATTACAATACGCATTTAAATAAATTGATGATATGATTGATACGATGATGATGCTAGTATGATTATGACATGATTATATGAGCGATCGATGATGATGATTGAGTGATATGATAATGATAGATTGATTGATGATCATGATATGATGCATGCACAGATGACTGATGTGATGATGATTGAACTGCATGATTGATGATTATGATGATTGAGATGATGCATATGACGTGATGATGATAAGTATTTCAGGGTGCATGAGATAAATAGGAAAAGTAGAAATCTAATACTTGATCACGTTAACTGACTAATCTGATAATCCTAATAATATCTATAATAGTAATAATAGAATATAATAGTAAATATATCATCTGAATATTAAGTTAAATAATTAATTTAAGGATAGAAATTAAAGTAATAATATAAATATCATTTAAAATATAACTTGATAAAAACTTAAAATAATTTAAAAATAACTAATTTAAAGATAAAATTAAATTGTGATTTTCAAACATAAATAATTTGCACAATAATATTTTGAAATATTTAAATAATAATTTAAAATCGATAACATTAAAATACATATTTAAAATAATAAATCTTATAAATAATAATTTAAAATAAATAAAGAAAATTACATTAAATAATAATTCTAAAATAATAATTTTAAATAAATATAAATATAAATTTGACATTATTATTAGAAATCTATAATTTGAATAATTATTGAATAATAAATGTTAAAACATAATAATTTAATAATATTTAAAGACATAGGCAATATTATATAAAATTATAATCTTTATTAATACTAATTTAAAATAATACTTGAAAATAATTAAATAATGATTTAACTATATGTTAAAATATTAATCCTCTAATATGATAATAATATACAAAAGAGTAAGTTAACAAATTTAAGATAAATTCGTTAATAAAATTAGTCAATATACTTAAATAATAATTTTACAAAACTAAAAATAATAAATAAAAATAATAATACAAAAATAATATTTTTATAAAATTAGAAGAAAACATAATTCATGAACATAATCATAATCAATAATCAAAATCATACATTCATTAATTTAATACTTTGATCATCCATATATTAATCCAACTTCAATTCATTAATATAAATATTATTTTATAATAAGAATATAATAATATAAATATAATAAAATAATATAATATTGTTTATTAATTATTAAAAGTAATAAATATTAATATAATATAATAAAATCTATATTTATAATTTAATGTATAATTATAAACTATATTTTAAATTATAATTAAATTATATAATAATATATTATAATAGAAATATATATAATAATAAGATAATAAAACTTAATGATTTATTAATTAATAATAATAGAATAAGTAAATTGATTAATATAATAATTATAACTAATAAATAATTAATATAATAATATAAAATTATAGATATAAATAAATAATTTACTTCCCACATACCTCTTCCTTTCCCAACGTATAGCTGTCAAGATATACCTAAGCATGATAATGCCAAAGAAAATTAGGATAGTCATTAAAGAAAGACCAGACAGCCCTACGGGTCGGTTGAATAGAATGGGTACTTGCCTTAGGAGGGTCTTCCCCCGCCTTATTTCGGATACGTGAATTAGTAAGGAAGATCAAGCAGCCTATTCGAGAGAGGTCTATCTAGAAGCACTGCAGTCAGATCTATATGCAACTTGATCACGCAGATGAAGATATATAGATTGAGAAGTGAATATGCGAGATTAATATATAATTAGTTACAAACGACGTGGATCATAATTTATATAGTTTTCGCCATTTAAATACTTAGCCCTCCGACTTATACTGTAGTGGTAGGAATATTATTGTACATATAGTAATAGTTACGCTTATCAGACGCACGTAATAATTTAAATATAAGCCGGAACAATAGGTAACTGGTCGATACTCTATTTCGTCCTAAATATATATAATATTTATACAACATTCGATCGTTCTCTCGCCGGATTTTTTCGTGGTGGTCCATGCTGAAAAATCCCGAGCTCAGAACTTGCTCATAACCAGGACAGACAAGGAAGATCCATGAAGGTGGAAGATAGAAATTTGGAGATGATATATGAAAGAGAAGAAAATCTCGAAAAGTGCTACCTTACAAATCTGACCAATATCAGAGATATTAGAACGGCTTCGATGTTAAACATCCATAGAACCAGTATAACACTTAAGAAAAATACTAATTTTTATGCACTTCGGAGGCAGACATTTTTCATAAATAAACATCTCATTATATCTTGCAGCGAAGTCCACTTACATATACTTTAGACCTGTTTCATCTAGCGTATGAGCTTTTTGATGAGTAGCTATTAATTTATCACATCATATTTTTATAGATTGGATAAATTTGAAGAAGAAACAAAAAAAGTAAAAGAGAATATATATTGGAAGGTAAGTTAATTTAGTGTAATGGAAGGTGTGACCGCTTCTTCTCCCACCTATATCCGCTATCGATACATCGGCGGTGAAAGTGTGCTGTCATGGTTTGTTTCGATCTTTAGATAAGAAGGATGAAGTGTAACACTATCCATGTCACCCCACTTAAGCTCATATTATTTGTGCCATCTTATGACCCCGTGCCAGAGACTTTCCAGCTATTGTTAATTATTAACGGAATCATAGACTCACAAGTTGCCCAGTTAGTGCAAGGCTAGACAAGAGTTTGAAGGGATATCAAAAATAGTATTAATAGACTTTGGATCACTGACATGACTTGCAAGCCTCGCTAAAGGTACAGATACCACTATGCTCACCAAGATTCAAATAGTAGTATGGATAATAATAGACTAGAAAAGAGTGAAAGTGCCACATATTGGGACATTCTAGAAAGTAAGTTTATGGAAGTTTTAATTTTATTTAAATTTTAATGATTGAACGATTGAAGAACCTACTGTGTAATGTAACTATAATTCTTAATTAAAGGTTATATATTATTATTAGAATAAGGAACTAGAATCATTATTGCATTTGCTAAATACTACTATGACTATTAATAATAATAGGCGAAAAGATACTTGAAAATAAATATCTAAGAGTTTTGTAAACACACTTTGAACTTCATGTGTACGAGAAACTATGAGAGAATAAAGGCAAATTCTACGTTTTTATAAATAAATGACATCATATAACTATTTCACCAGAAACATCATACGTTTTTGATAAGCCTTTATCCAAATACATATTTACCAAATCTGTTCTGCCCTGATGTGGGCATATGAACATCTAGAGCAATCAGATCACTTTCAGTTAAAGAAGAGCGCCCAATACTTGAATATTGAAAAGCATTTAGATTAGTTATAGATATAGAATTTTATTCATTGCAGATAGCAGAAGTGCAGTAATATATCATAAAAATATGAGATAGATTATATAAGCAGTCTACTAGAATCATACAATAATAGAACTAATTATATATTAATAAAAATATACGATATTGCTCTATAATAACGATTAAATAATTATTTAAATAATTGTATATATTCATATATAGTATAAGTATAAAACCCTAGTAACTGTTTTAAGAGACCAAAGATACAAAACTATCCTACGCCTAAGACTTTTATTTCGTCCTAGATTTTAATTATAAAAGTAAAACCTCTGTAAGTAGTAAAAATGATAGTTGAGCATCTTCTAAATCCGCAAAAAGTCGTTTTTACAGCATCTGCGATATAATTGTTCCATGACTGAGCTTTCATAAGAATAAGCTTAGGAATTTTAATGAAAGTAGTAGCAATAATACATGAAATGAATAAACAGCTACTAAGTACGGATACAACTGCTTAACCATAGAGTGAATAGGAAGTTCAGAGCGCAAATCAAACACTGTTCATGCTCTCTAGATCACTCATCGATATATACAGTATTCGCTCTAGAAGTGCTTCACTTATATTTATTCGATAAATTTAACCTAAATATACGTGTTTGGCATGCAAAAGATTCGTTTTAGTTCTTAATAATATTATAACCTAGCGATCAGTATAGTTAGTTGATTTTTCACACTCCGAGAAAGAAGATTCTATAACAAGACAAAACTTCTCAAAAGTTTATTTTGGCAGTCTCATTCTTAAAAACTGATCAAGTACTAATACCTGATGTCAATCTTATCTCAGGCTTGAAGTGATCGGATTAGCATTAAATTCTACTTACAACAAAGAATCGACAGGATACTTCAGTTTGTGTGAGGAAGGAATGGATAAAATACATGACAATCTAAATTAAAAAGCTAATGACCAACAGCAAAAAGAACATCAGAAAAAGTATTAGCAAGTAAGATCTCACAACGCTAAAGGACAGTAGGATGATGGTTTAAAAATATAGGGCAGATAAAAGTATTATATTTTAACAAGAAACTAAAAAAATCCACGAGTAGGACCCATGCTTGAAAAGAATAGAGGTGCTGAACCGAATGTTTACATTTTTTTACGAAGCACAACAAGACTAAGTGAAATTTATGATTTTTTATGGTTAGCTACACCCAATTGAGTATAAATCTCATCAATAATTTCTGCCATTTTCTGGGAAAAGATAGCAGATTTAGCTATCTAAATTTGGATATTCTATATTTTGGTGACCATTAAGTTGCATCTTATTTTCCCCAATGCACTCACTTGGATATTTCTTATTACTTACATGCTTTTCTGGAAATATCTTGCTTCTCACTCCCTTATAGCAATCACCCAATAAATTCTCATCATTTCCTATCCCTATAGTATCTTAGCACATTCCCTACCTTTTTCACATTTACTCGCAAGTAATTAAAACATCCCCTGAGATTTGATCTATATTAATTATGGCACAACTTACAGAACTGATCTAAATAGATATCTATAAAATGCATATGTACCATTTCATTGAACAATGCTCCAAATAATTATTTTATATATTTTTTAATTATATTTATTTATTAATATTATTATTGTTGTTATTTATTATTATGACAATTTATATAAAAAAACAGTGTAATACTAATATTAATTTTTGATGAAAATCGTTTTACTAATGTTATTAAATATTTAAATATGATTCAAAATTATTATAATATAATAATTATTTATACTTATTTATTGGCTGATTACAAATGTATTATATCTTGCTTTTTTATTCTCTAATTACAGATTCATTATTCCTAATTATATTATTATAAGTAACATTACTGTTTGCTATATTTGCCATTTTTATAGATATATTCCTTGTATTCCTTAAAAGTTATCTGTATATATTATTATTTCTATGATTATTTATTATATTATATTCCATTAATTATGTCATTATTAGTATACAAATCATTGCATTGATAGCCATAATATGTTTTATTATGTTCAATTAATTAAATTATACCAATTGCTAATATATATATAATTATATGGATAATATATATAGTGGTTCTACACATCAATGTCCTATTAGTAATAAAGTGACAGAGGGAAGATGCTTAAAAAGAGTGAAGGAAAAGGTGAGCGGGGGAAGGAAATGTAGTGGCTTACGGGTGCGCGAAGACGCGACGAATGGTGAGCTGAAGGTGCGTCTCAGCGTTATGTGGCAGTGCGGCACGTTGCCCCGAGAACAACACAGTGGGGGAAGGAGGGGACATTGGGGGAGGGGCCCTGGGGCCCCCCTTGTTAAACAAGCCAGAGGAGTCCGGAAAATGCTTACAAATTAGGCGCAGAGGCGGGAATCAGGAGGGAGAGGCCGAGGAGAGACGCTGGACTGAAAATGATCCAGTGAGGAAGAGAAAGGTAAGTGGCGAGAAGACGATTACACGACTAAGTGGAGGTAGTAAACGTGGGTTAAGAAATCACTTTTTAACCTCTATAAGGCTTGGATGTTGTAGGTGAGTGTTGTAGAGCAGCCCCTGATGTCATAACTTAATCCATTACTTTAGGTGCATCGGCTCGTAGGAGTCGCCGCTCAGGATATAGCTGCGTCCTCCCCATCGTCTGTTCCTGAGGCTAGTCGTAGGTTTGAGAGAAATAGGATCCGCTCGCGGCAAGCATCAGATGTAGCAGCCTAGTTAGTACACGGCCAATTCAGGTCCTGGCTCTCGTACTCTCAGGCATGGCCGGCAAGCATCGCCACGAGGAGTACCAGGGTCATGGGGGCAAGACCATAGAAAGACGGCAAAAGGGGTACTGGAAGATAGGGTGCAACCGCTTCACAATCTACTACACGCCAGATCTGCCTCACTGCCCTTCCTATGATTCTAGGACTAGCAAGAAAGAACTAACCAAGGAATAATAATGATAAGAACAGCAGAGGAGAGACCCAGAGGGCACCTGAAGATCCGACATCGGCAGGACCTGCTTCTACTCGCTGTTTCCACCTCTAAGAACCAAGTTAACGATAGGTCAGGTTTGAGTCATCGCGCACAGGGAAGTCAGGTATCCCAATCTAGAAGTTAAGTAAACTGCCCCAAAGCTCCTTTATGGGGTCCTGGGTCAAAATACATAGTTCTATGTTGGGCACTTGCTTTAAGTGATCGACCCGCTCATCTCTTCTGGATTTGAGAATAAGTCTTGGCAGCTAATAAGATGCTTTTACTCTAATGGAGCAACTAGTCAAATACAAAATATAATGAATCCTATTACGTTATAGATGGTAGATCAGGCAATTTAATGTAATAAGTGATGTTCGCTTCACAATGAAGGAATCTCGTTAGAGTCCACATTAATGTCAAGCATAGTCTATCATCAGAGAATACTATGATTATCTTTAGTTGTGGCTTGAATAAGAGGTCCCGTGCAGTGTACCTCTTACGAAGAATTAACATATTACCCGCCATAGAGAAGATATACTGTCTTTCATCTTGGAATTATAAGTCAGCAACGGTAAAATACTTAAGCCATTACGAAGATCTAATACATACTAAAGTCCGTCTACAGCCAAATATTACTATGTTCGGATAAGTGATGTTTTTCGGAAGCCATGAGGATGGCTCGATTAGCTGAAATACCTCTATTATCAGCCATATGACCTAAGGTCTATCTCCTTTAACATCAAGCCAAAAGAGTAGAATAGAAGAGAGTAAAATGACCCCATGCTTATTTGTACTATATGAGTTGAAGTGCTTGTACCCACAGCCTGGTAAGTCGGCGCGTCATTAAAGACTGTGCTTTTGTCGGAAACAAGGGAACGTCTCATAACACAACCCACATTGTTGGCGAGGAAGAAGGGTCCCAAAGAAGGCTTGAAATTCATATCTACCAATGCGTCGTGCCCACCCAGAACTTCCTTTCGCAGGTACTAAGCCGCCCGTGTCGTACAAACCGACGAAAACTCCGACGAGAACCCATCACCAAGTCATCTTCCTAGCGGCGTTTACCCTTCCTTTGATCTGATTATGTGGGGTTTGTATATTTTTTATTTTTTAAGATTCATACTATAGATTGATTTAATAGCCTTACCTATATGCTCATAAGATGCATGTACGATATGCTATCATCGAGGACGGATTACCTGTCACTATCCCATGTATCATGCATACTGCAGCTTGTATCCTACGTATTGGTATACTATCGATGGGTATATTGTGGGTACAAAGAGATGTATTTAAGCCGAGATACTTTACAGATAGATATCTACATGGATCGGCAATCATAATCGAAGTATTCTTTCTATGCATGGATGACTCTAAACAAAGAGAATAGCAATCTTAACCTTGCTATTTGCTAGTCTTGTTAATATTTCTTAGTTAGAGCGATTGTAATTGAGTGTTATGTTGTAGCAAAACGCCTTTTACGGTACAATGCCAATAAAGTAGGGCTTATTATGCGAGTGCAGCCTAGTACGACTCCAACAATACTGCATGGATAATATATTCTCTCACTGCCGGTGGCTTGAGTAGCTCTCTAGTCGCTGGTCTTCAGTCACTAATTAGGTCTATAATGTGATAAGAAGAATGTATGAATCAAGGTGAATGTAAAGAGAGAGTTCATTAATTAATTAAGTAAAAGATATGAAGAGCATAAGAAGTGTAAACAGAGTAGTACACATAGATTAAAGTGCTCCTCCCATAGTAGTAGCATAAGGGAGTCCGCCCTGATAATTGATGCATACAAGGGCTGTAGGCGTATGTGAGTAATAATCATAAAATATCCGAGAAAATAAAATATGAAAGTAACAATATATTTAGGAGATTTAACAATATTTAGGCCTAAAGTTATGTGCTGAAAACCAATATAACCCTCATGGGCCAAAGAGTGGGTGAGATGATACGGTCCCTCACGCAACGGCTAACTATAATAGTGAGGTGATACGATAGAATATAAAAGTGCAGGGTCCAGGGGCACAAGTATGACAAAGTTGAGGTGGAGGGTGATGTATAAATATATAAAAGTAATATTACGAACTAAGGCGTCATACTAATATATATAGAGCTGACTAGTAATAACGATATATAATAAAAATAATATCCACAACTAATAGATATACTCACTATAATCCACAGACATCATAGAAGTATAACTATTAGTACGAATTCATGATATCAATCGTTATGAATTATATATCCAACTCAATTTTTCTTTTTCATTTTTGTTTCTTTTTTAGCAAAATTTGATAATTAATGCGTTATAAAGTGACTGTGCACGTGAATGAAAAGGCCCGCACCCGAGAAACCCAGCTCTTATGACTATTCGCTCGAACTGCCTCTGCACCAACTTTATTACACCGGTTGGTAGTATTTCTTTCGCATCAAAATGCATAGGCACGAACTCGACCACACTACTCAGACCTGGGTGTCTGTCGCAGCCCCGGTCCTTCTATACAAGTAGCTCGTTGAGATTGATAGAGGAGGAGCCTCTCCCGCAAACGAATTACCAAACTTAATTTGGTCTAGTCACAGTTACTGAATGAAGACAGGGATAAAAACATAAATGAAAGAGTGGGCTTCCAACGAAACCACAAAAAGCGATAGTAACAATGCTCCTACGTTCATACATCTTCTAGAAGGCTTGGATGAATCACCGACGTTTAAAGCTACCGATGTTGACGATTGGATTGATTTGCTTTCTTTAGTTGTGGTGAAAAAACCTGTTTGATACTTTCATCTCATAACAAACTGTTGGGAGGAGCCGATTTGGGTAGAGTCCATCAGAAAGTAGTGGTGACTCCAAAAACATGTTTCTTTTTTATGTATTTAGAATGGAGAGTCTATCTGTATGATCCATCGTGACTACCCCTCAGACACATTTTATCTTGCCATTGATATGTGTTGTAAGCTAAATTCTCAAAATCAGTAAAAGCTTTTATTCAATGTGCTCTCATGAGCATTGGAGACATGATGGCATCCTCTTTTCAATGAACAGCGAAGGTAGGGCCCCATGCTCTGATAATTCTTTTCTGATTGAATTTATATAGATCTTGGATGGGCGAAATCATGAGAATCACATGGACTCGGGGATTCTTCCTTCTGGCTATTTGGGTTATTTGGTCCATTATTGCAGGCACATCATGTATTGGTATTTCTGATACAGGCCTAAAGACGGCTGTCGGTCTATTGCGGTTGGAGATGGTTTTCTGTTGCCAAGCGAGTGGTGTAAGCGCTTAAGTCAGTAAAAAATGAACTTGTCTCATCATCAATGCTTCTACCTGTTCAGTACATTCATTGATAGAATGTGTCCGGAACTACAATCAGTTAAGATGTTTAGGTCATATTCCTCTTTTAAGAATCTCTTGGTGTTGTCGAAAAATGTCCACTAAACTGGCTCCAATAACAAGTAAGAGTGGCATCTTCACAAAAGCTGGAATGAGGAATATGTCGCTTTAGTAACTTCATGTATGTTTTATGTTACATAAATTTACATCTTGCTCCAAAATTTGCATTTACCCTAACCTAGCTAAAGTAAACATTTGAACAATATTTTTTTTTGTTGTCGGAAGGACCAAGAAATCGGTATAATGTTCACTATGATATTGATAGAGCAATACAACGAGCAGGTCTGAAGGACTGGTAAATTTATGAACATTTCAATCAATTATTTTTAATATAACATAGGAACACAAGATAAATTAAATTAATTAAATTTATTCTGATTTTTGTATTCTTTAATTCTGATTAATTATTTTAATTCTTTAAATTTAAAATTAAAGAAAAATAATTATTCTTTATTGTTTTATCTGTAATTTTAAATTAAATTAACTAAATTAATAGTTTAATTTTTTCTCTATAAAACTTCATTATCATTTACATCATTCAAAAAGATAAATATTTACTCTTATCTTGCTAAGTATTTAAAAAAAAATAGAAAAATTAATTAGCTGTCTGATTTTACTTTACTTCTGCAAATATTAGCAGTGATCAAGGAATCTTAACGAATTGCTGGAAGACGGTTTATAGACATAGAAATAAAGAAAAGAAAATGACAGTCTTTATGATTAGGAGGACATCTCCTAGTTATAGGTTTAAATGTTCTTGACATAAACATAAAAAATATTTAAATATAATTATATGGTCTCAAAAATTCAGCATTCAATTACCGATTAGGCTGAGAGGGCAGGTATTATCAGTGAACTCAAGAAAATTAATTAACAAGGTGATAAACTATAGGATGTTTTTATCTAGTTGTAAATGAAACTCAAAAACGCTCCACAAACTGGAACAGTGACTGTTGGCAGAATCCAAACACCAACGCTTTTTTACTGTTTTAAATCAGATAAAGTTTATTTTCTTCCTTTTTTGTATCTTCTCTACTGATGTAAATCATGTATCTCTTAGCATTCTGGGCTCCAGTCATTTAAGAAGAAACAACAAAGGACAGTAAGCGAGATAGAAAAAGACAGAAGAAGGACCTTGACGAGAACCAAGAGAAGAGCAGAGAAGGCTTTTGCTCTCGCGCTAGCGATGCAAGCAGGTGGAACAGCTTGTGTTAGCAAATGCATTGTTTCTTCGTTTCTGGTAGAAAATAGTCAGCAAAGTATTTCTTTTCGGTTTTATCCTTTTGGTTAAATTCCCTTTGTTTACTTTATATTTACTACCTAACTACTTTTTCTGTTTTCCGATTCATCACCTGATTAGTAATCGTATTTTTGCAAATATATGATGGGCTATCATTTATTTTAACAAGGTTAACATAAGCGTTCTTAACAAATATCAAGAGGAGTTGGCCTGACGAAATTGGCAAGTCAGGGAACCACACTCCTTTCGGGTGGTAGTAAAAGAGGTCCGACTTGTGGTAAATTGGGTGATGATGGTTTGTTTGAACCTACTCTTCGTCACTTAATCGCACCATTTCGATAAGTTTGGGTAACTTGTCCCTGTTCAGAAGTAAAAATAACTTTGGACAGTTCGTTTTGCCCTTCGTGAACTCCAACAATGAGGGATGCGTGAGGGTGGGGCGTTTATTGCTAAGGGTATATTGTTCGTCGGGTTTTTGAACCCAAGTAAACATGATGGTACAGAGAAGTTAGTTGTGTTGCTTGGGGGGGGGGGGGGAAAAACCCACTGCGATCGTAACTATTGGTTATGCCACTAACCTGTAAAGGGGGGGAACTGTGGGAACTAACAGAAGGTATACTTGATACAGCTGATGATTCAAGAAGATTTGAATTAGGTCTCCTTGAAAAAGGAACTAAAAAGATGCTCCTGCAAAATCGATGGTGTTAAAACCAACTACACTAGGATTGGTAACAGTGGTGACTGAAGATGGAGATTCGGAAACTGTGGAAACCATGGTGTGGCTTGATGGTGGGATAGGACTTGATGGATACTGTAACTGAGATGGATATGCATGGGTGTACAGATCATGATAATCCATCAAAAGTGAATCAGCATAGGAAACAGTTTCAGTAGTAGAAGTTCTGGAAGATCTAGTGGAGACACTGGAAGGTACAGTGACTGATTCTTCTAAGATGGGAGATAGGGGAACTGGAAATATTTTCTATATATACTGGAGTTAGAACTCAAATAGGTGAAATTTCAGGGGATCTTCGAATAGGTTGAAGAACCTCTGGTGATAAGACAGGAGTTCTTATTACAGAAATATGTGGAGTCTGCAAATCGAATATACTGACATTAAATTGTTCAATGTGATCTAATAAATCAGGAAGATGCGAATATGCCTCTATGAACATGTTATTAGGTGATATGGGAGAAAACCTTTGAAATCGGACTCTTCTTCATCGATGGTAGAAAAATCTGATTCAAATATTTCTGAACCAACAGTAGAAATTATATCATCGTCAGTAACAGTGTCAGATTTTTGATTTCGTCGGCCAATTCTTCATCGTTGTCATCCGAAAAGAACTTAGTGTGAATTTCCAGATTTCTCAACATATTTACAGAGATAATTGGGGATATCTATCCACCATCGCAGATTGGTAAAATGAGCTTTCTGAGTTCTCTGACCTGGATTTGCTGGTACGTCATACAAGATACTATGACACAGGGTTGAGGGATTTTTTGAGAAAAATCAATTTTTTGGATTTTGTATTTTTATCAAATTTTTTAGAGAATAATAGTTTCAGTAGGGGCGACAAATAATTTGTAAAATAAATTTTTTTTTTTGATTTTTTAAAGTTCGAGTTAAACGGTATTATTATAACCCAATTGCCCTATATCTAGAAGATTCAAAATTTAAAAATAGGCGCTATATAGGATTTGACCACAATGAAAACAAGCAACACATAATAGAGTTTATTAACTGTAATTAAATAGATATATATACTAAACAGAAATAAAGACGCATTTAAATGAAAAATGATCTTTTGTTGACATTTATTTGATATAGTTGATAGAAATTTGAAAAAACAGAGTTAGCCTTGCTATGATTTAATTGAATTATTCTAATTTTTTATTCTCTATTTTAGAAAATTTAAATATCCAAGAAAAAATAAAAAATAAAAACAAATATAATATAGTATTAAAAAAGCAAAAAAATCCATGATTTTTTTTAGCAAAAAAATCAAGTGAAAAAATCAGTTGAAAAAACAATTTTGATTTTTTGCCGTTGCCTATCCTTGCTACATATGAACCTGTATTGAAAGGGTTTCATTCTTGCATATAGTGTACGGGACCTTTCCCATTATACTTTCCCATTGGTTTCTGTAGAGTGCTGTGCCCAGTGTGGATTGCTTTCTTAGCAACATTTTGACCCACACAGTAAGGTTTGAAGTTGGCATTGCCTTCCTTCCAATATTGAGGAAAACTGTGAGTGGGAGTGTGAGATTTTTGTAAGATGAAATCAGAAGGAGAAATGCCAAGAGCTCTATAGGAAGTGTTAATTATAGACTAGAACTGATGCAGATAGTTCTTCATCCCAAACAGTCAGATTTTCAAGAACCAAGCATTTAATGATTTAAATTTGACTGTGATTGAAGCGTTTGCAGACTCCATTTCTGGCTGGATGGAGTGGAGACATTCTAATATGCTTGATATTGTGTTCCTGAAGAAACATTCCAATGCACAAAATGTAATTACGTCTCAAGATTTTATAGCGGTTTGAGTTGGCACATTAGATATTATCATAATAAGGGAAAGGGGATTCGTGTTATTGGAAGAGAACAAAAGAAACATCTTGTCACTCAAGTGAACGATACCAATTCAGTTGTACCTCATAATGTGGAACGTCATGAATGTCAGCATTACTCCAAAGAAACAATTAATAAGTGTAATCACTGTAGTGATTCATTTCCAGATTTAATGCTCTTAAAGCCTCTTGAAGAAGCTTCAAATTGCAAAGGCACGGAAGAATTCGAAGTAAAATCTTTATTATCTGAAAACCAGAAAGAACTTCAATGTGAAGGCAAAGTAGAAATATTTGAATTTGATAAAAAAACATCCCATCCCATTGAAGAGTATAAATCAAATATCAAAGGAATATCAGACAAAAGTATAAGTAAAAAAAAGTATCATTGCAAAATATGTGATTATTCTACAAATGGGAAATCTAATTTGGTAGATCATGAATTTTTCCATACTGGTGAAAGACCGTATACATGTTTGAAATGCAATTTTAGTTTTAGAATATCAAGCTCTTTTGTTTACCTGCCTTATATTTAATAGCAATATGGAAATGGCGTTTGGCGATTCGATATACTCGACCAAAGCGATTTTTGAAAGAAAAAAAATCGAGGAGCAGCGCAGCAGGCCACAGTGTAAACGTTACCATTATATATATATATATCATAATATATATCATTATATCATAATATTATTATATGATATATATAATATATATATTTATTATATATATATATATATTATATATATATTATATTATAGTATATTTATATATATATAATATATATATATAAAAATTTTTTTCAAAAGTAAGTAAACATTTAACTCGTGCACGAATTGTTTAAATTTTCATGGAAAAAGTGAGAATGTTGCCCAAGAGCAGTACCTAAAGTCCAATTTATTATATTTTTTAAGTGATGATATTCTGTATAAATCAAAATGGAAAATCAGAAGGGTAAGTAACTGTGAATAAAAACAAATTTTCTTGTTGTTTTATACCTAAATTTTACTTTGGCTATAGTATAAACATTGTCAAAACTAGGGCCTAGGTGGCTACTGCCTGGCAGGAATGGAGCCATATTCGAGACACTCAGTTTAGTTTTTGGTAAATGACCCAATGACTCAGCATGCTATGTCTTTCTTAAATAAGGGAGCGTAAAATTGTAGACAATTATTCGAAACTACTGGCCTAACATATCCATTATACGACATGAGTATGCAAAACAATATATATATAATGAGTCCTCCCATTTAATTTTGATATTATTAAATTATTTAACCCTACGGCTAGTCTGGTGTTAAATCTTGAAAATAGGGCATATAGTACTGATGACAACAATGTGAAACAGCAACACATGAAAGAAGTGTTACGGAGCTACTGGGTTTACAAATGCCAAGATAGTTTGTTTGAACAAATTGCAAATAAGTATCATTAAAATTCATAATATATGTAGTTTTTTATTTTACATTTTTTTTTTCTATTTGAAGATTAAATCACTTAAATATACAAAAAATAATAAATAAAAAAAATAATGATTTTTTATAAAAAAAAAATCAAGTAAAAAAGTCAAGTTGATTTTTATAATTTGTATTTTTTTCGATGTACATCCTTTGCATATATCCCTTGAGACAATTTAACTTAATTTAATAAAATTTAACTTGTTCCTACTATTAAATTTCACAGATTGAAAACAACTGCACAAATAAACAGCTTATGCGTTTCCTAAAGTGGTGTCAGTAAATACTGATTTCAAATAATGGTTGTCTAGAATTTAAGGTATTCCGTAAAGATACCCATGTAAATTTGTACGTTCTCAAATGTTAAGAAAGAAATTGTTATTGGGCAAGTTCCATGATGCTTTAAAAAAATATGACAGTCCCTCATTTTCTAGATATGAGATGAAGACGCCCAAACCAACACGCACTACATCGCACAAAGGCATACCCAAAGCCCACGAGGACTTATATAAAAGAAAGGAGTTATTATCTTCGCTTAAGAAATATCCAGGACTATATATATCAAAAAAGTACTAAGGAGGTTAAAAAGAAACTTTTATGGCTTTACAAGAAAAGGAACCTGCTTTAACATATGAAAACATTTGCTGGCATTATCCGATGGGAATCTGAAGGTTTTGATGATATTTATAAAAAAATATATTCCAATAAAATGTGATCTAGTTCCCAATCTGTTTCTAGTGTTCCATTGAGAAAAAAATTCTGAGAAGCCGATTTTGAGAGAAAGGAAAAATGATGAATGATGGGGGATATATAAGAAAAATGTTTGGGAAACTGTCTAGCAAAATATATATATGTAGGAAGACAACAGACTTTTAAAATAGAAAAAGAAAGATATCAGCATTCTTTCACATCTTAAAATAGAATGACCCAAATAATCAAGGCTCCCACAAATAAAGCAAGATTGGAAAGATCATTTCATAAATATAAACTGATTTTCTCTTAAATACCTTCAATTAAAGAACTACACAAAAGGAAACAGTTATTCAGAGTTAATTGTTTAATCAAATAATATCGAAACACATGAATAGTAACAAGCGAACCTTTTTCGTTTAATTCTCTTGATAATTAATATATTAAAACATTTTATTATTTCAAGCATTTTTAACTAATAAATTAATAGATTTTCGATCGATGTTTGCCAGACTCTTATGTTTCCTCCAGTATTTCTGTTCACTTTTTTCTCTATACATTTCTCCCTTACTTCACTTGAAATGAGGATGTCTGGTACATGACACATCGTAAAGCTCGAGTTAATTTGTAATTAGGTCTATAATATTTCTTTCTTCATGTGTTATGTCTTACTAGGCCAATAAGACAAATACCCGAATCATAATCAAAAAAAGCCCATCCCCTTTAATTGTAGCAGATTCTTTATTAATTTCTAACCTTCGCGCTTCCTTCCAGAAGAGCTTTCCTGATTCACTGTAGACTCGTATAAAATATATGCCTTCCCAGACCATGATAGATCCATCTACAGATGGCAGTAACCTTTGCATATTACATACTCGCAGAGTCCTCTCACTAGGGTCGTTGAATAGCATCGCCAATCGGAGGTGTAGGAGAACTGACTTTGGACTTCCGTAACAGAACATTCGCCCCTGGCGAGGATCCATGTAAGTGTTCTGGAAAATGCTTCGCCGCCGTCAAGGCTCCTGATGTGTCATGATCCTTGACCGAGTATTCCGTTACAGCAAATTATGTGTTCATGAGCGTCGGCGACGTAACAGTGATTATCACTACACGGGTTCCAGTATACTCCTGAAGCCTGTACTGAAAGCTTGCCTTGCCATTTAATGGATCGTCTAACCCGGCCCGACATACATTCAAAAATGTGTCCCTTCAACGCCAGTACCTTGGCGACAGTGGCCTGCTTGGTCCGCAGTCCGGCGTGGGTGTTTTGAGTGTGGTACAGTGCACGCCTATACACATCCGGTTGTGTGCCCATACAAAACCAACCGTCGACAGACGGTTCACGGATACGCTCATCCGCAGAGGACTTGGCACAAAGGCGGGGATGCTATATGATACAGTCTCATCCGTGTTAGCAGAGCTACAGTCACTTTCCATATGGTTTATTAGGGTAATTCACCTACATGACCACACGGTATGGAGTATTGCTTCCCCATAACTTCCTAATCAGCAAAATGGAGTAGTGCCTGTGGGATGGTTTGTATTTACTTTAATATATAACGAATGAGAGGAGCCGTATTTACCCCCAACATAGTTACATCGCTTGCATGAGTGATACTCTATGCCTGATCGCTATGTTATTTGCATATAATTTACAAAGCGTTTATGTGTCTTTCTTGTAACATGCTACATCGTATGAAGCCTGTGGTTGGCTTAATTCTTGACGAATGTATGCACCCAACCACAAAACACACACACACATAAATATTTATATATACTATATATATATTATATATAATATTATATATATTATTATATATTATTATTATTATATTATATTATATATAATCATATTATTATATATCTATATATTTATATATATATATTATATATATATATATATATAGATTATATAATTATATATATATATATTTATATTATATAATATATATTATTATATATATATATATATATACTATATATATATTATATATCATATATATATATATTATTAATTATATTTTATATATATATATTATATTTATATGTATTATATATATATATAATATATATTATTAATATATAATATATTTATATATATTATTTATCATATATAATATATTTAATACTATATATATATTAGAAAGTCAGTAACTCCGGGCAGTAGCCCATAATCCTAGGAATTAAACGCCTCTGAGGTGATTTTCGCAATTATCCCTGTACCAGGATCAATAACTAGATATAATATATTTATATTTATATGATTATATATATTAGTTATTATATATATATTAATATATATATATATATATATATATTATATAATTCTTCTTACACAGTGAAATATATTTTGCACTTATACCACAAGGAAAATTAAAAAAAAAAAAAAAAGATACCGAGCACTCTCCTGTATTTCTTACCAAATTTTCAAGGATTAAAATGGAAAATTCTTGAAACTAGAAGTAGATAAAAATTCAGTTAGAACATTTATTTTCCCCAAAAAGAGACAAATTAATAGCTCTTAAAATTACAACCAACTTAACACTATTTTTAAAAAATAAATTTACCTGCTATAAAAACAACTATTCCCACTTTACAACATCCTTTGCTGATAACAGTGGCTGAAAATAATAAAAATTAAAATGATAATCATAACAATAATAATAGTAACATAAATAATAATAGTAACATAAAATTTCATGTAAGCATTGCGATAAATTTTACATCTGTCACACTGGTTTGGATTTAAAGACAAAAAAAATCATTACAAATAGTTGTTTGAACTGAAAAAATAAATAATACACTCTCAACATTTTTAAAGTAGGAACCATAGAATTGATTGGGTCTTATCAAATGAAATAATAAAATCTTTTTCCATAGATCAAGAAATATCATTGAATCGGCAATAATTAAGAATACCTGGCCCAAAAACATAAATATTAGACCGGGATTGTATAGATTGGATAATTTTTTTATTAGATTTTTATCTAAGTATGTCATTAAAGACAAAATTAAGCATTAGTAATATTTCCAATTTTTTTGTCGTTATTGTTGCTTGCTGATATTTATCATATCAGTTTTGTTTTAATTGCTTGCAGAATTTTAGATATATTTTATTTATATATTTTAATTTATAATATAATTATAATATTGTTTTGTTATATTATGATTAGTGATCGAAGTCTTATATTTTATATCAGAATCCGCTCTTAATATATTATGTATGGTACTGTATTCTTATAGGTAAAGACTATACATTTGTGTTCATTCCTTATTATTGGAACCAACTACGTAATATATAGGCAAAAGAGTGAGACATATGTGATTATAGGTGAAGTCGATTTAAATTAATTTTTGTGATATTTATGTTTTTTTGGTTGAATAGTCTTCTGTAAAAGTTTAAAAGCTCATTGACCTACTATTATCTGACTTTTTGAAGAAGTGAGAAATGCTATTTAATGCACGATCTTCTTATCTTGTGCTTCTGTTTTCAAGGAAATATTTTCATATATATTTGTAGATCATATAAGATATTTGATGTATGATAAAAATGCTAATAAGAATACGAATTAATTAATACAGTTATATTTTGTA
Source organism: Trachelipus rathkii (assembly GCA_015478945.1). Taxonomy (NCBI): domain Eukaryota; kingdom Metazoa; phylum Arthropoda; class Malacostraca; order Isopoda; family Trachelipodidae; genus Trachelipus; species Trachelipus rathkii. The sequence goes on along the minus strand of JABUQX010025232.1, from coordinate 1,139 downwards.
TTTTTACTCATTTTCTTTCATTTCTTTTTTATATATATATAGATATAATTTATATATATAATTATTAATTAATAATATATATTATTTTTAATTTTAGATAAATTTTATATAAAATTTATGTCGTAATATACGTATAATGTGCAATTTTAACTGCTGTTACAAGATTATACGTGTGCGTGACTATTACCTTATGTCGTCTGGCACTACCTACCCATTCCCACTACTCCATCCTCCGCCCTTCGTAAACTGAAAATCTCGATATAATAGTACTATACTGTATTTTTATGGTTGTAATATGAATTTTAGAACGGCAAGTAATTAGAAAACATATTTGATTTTTGTTAATTTCATATTTTTTCGTTTATAAATTAATCCTTGTCATGCTGAAAGTTGTTCGTTGAATACTACTACGATGCATTACCAAAAATATATGTTATCTCATGTTCTATCTCAACCCTTTTTGTAATAATGTTCTTCTGCTCTCCATCACAATTAGAGGTCCTTCGGGCTATCCTTTTTATTCTTTTATATTTTGTAGTATTTTCATCCAGAACACTTCGATAAGCTATATTTTGTTTCATCATGATACTACTATTGATCAATGAGATATTTTCTAATTAGTATTATAGTTTACCAAATCAGATCGTGCTTTTAGTGAATTGTAAATGGATGATTAATTTACTCATTATTCGATAATATTACTTTTAATGACGAAGATGTATTATTCTTTTTCCTTGATAACCTCCATATTTCTCGCAGCAATGATGGGATATATCCAAGAGGTTAACGTACGCCTGATGCGGATGTTTGATTTTAATATCCGCGTGTATTGCTGAGGTTGCTAGGTGGTTAACAGTGACTAATCACTTATCGAAGTAGCTATGGTTGTCAAAAATATTTACAGGTTGTCTTTCAGTAGGCATTATTTTGACGGGTATTTATTCTTTCATCATAATTAATTATATGTTATAGATATTTAAAATATTAATTTATATATATTATATTTATTTTCATATTATTAATATATATTTATTATATATTATATATATATCTTAATATATATATTATTATTTATATATATATATTTAATAATATAAATTAATTTATTATAGTATATAGATATTATATTAAGAATATAT
>JABUQX010025231.1:32500-36060 GCA_015478945.1 Trachelipus rathkii | reverse complement strand
GAAAGGTACTGTAGGCTGTGTTTTCAAAGCTGTTGTTCTGTTTAGGAAAATAACTCATGATATCATAACAGCAACTAAGAATATAATGTACAATTGCAAACCTAACATACTTCACTAGGAATTAATCTGATAACATCCTGAAAATCCATCACTTATCAAAGGTAAAGTAGCTAACAGGTCATACAATACTCGATATGTTCCCACTTTTTGCGCATATCAGCAACAGGTAAAGTCGTATCATCTAACAAATCCTTAACAAAGTAACTAATCTATCAGATACCCCATCTTGAACTATGAATTAACAACTATCTTCAACAAAGTGTCACTACGTTGGTTGAGTATAACTCAATTGAAGCATGAATAAACATAGACATTAGCAAAATTCTAGGGCAAACCTAACATTACTCAACAAAAACTTAACCCAGGCTCACGTTTCTAACATATCATCGTCAGTTAACACAGTAATATCTTACAAAAACTCATCATTTCTCTAACAAATCAGTGTTATTTTCACATTGTCATAGTAATATTTAACATAACGTACCTAACTTACGAATAAACAGTTTTCATTAACCAAGAGTATCTAAACCAACACATTACCTTCCAAGAGAAATCCCAGGGAGATGCGCCCCTTGAAAGGGTGTGAATCCTGCGAGGGGGATCACCCCGAAGGGGTGTAAGCGGGCTTTACCCCTCCGAAGGAGGGGTAAGGCCTCAGCCCTTCGGGCTGAGGCCTAAAGCCCGCTTACACCAACATATTTGAACTCTACGACCTCGATAACCCTTATAAGGACACCAACATTGTTGTTATACGACTGTTTATTAACTCGGCACCGCAGTGGCTCCAGCACCGGTGCCGGAGCCAACTCCACAGATTCCCATATCAAGTATTTCTAGAAATTCAACTCTGAATCCTCTCACCAAATTTCAGCCAATTACGAACATTCGATTTTTTAAGGAGGGGGGTGGGGCCCCCTTCGGGGGCCCCATGGGGACGTAACATGGTCTACGACGAGGTTACCTCCCTATCTAACCCTCCTCCAAATTTTTAGCCTGATACGATACCCTAACCCATGTAGATATATATATCGAACTCGGAACCGGATGCGAAGAAGAAACCGCGGCGGAAATAATACCAAAAATAATAATAATAATACCGGACCCCGCGGCGATGCGGTGATGCGGACCCGGAGCCGGAGCCGGAACCGGAATCGCGGCCGGAGTCGAACCCTGAGGGGCAGCGCGAACCTGGAGCTTGAGTCGATGGCTAGGGATGCGAACCAAAGGTGAATGAACGCAATGCAAGACGCTGACGAAGGAGATGCAGAAGGTGACGAAGGATACGTAGATGGGGTATTAAAACAACTCAGAAGTGTTTCCTTCGGAAACACTTCTTCCCCGACGATAATCATAATATGAATAAAATTGTTTGTGTATGCGCACAAGATACAGTCTGTGTCTGTCGGTCAAACAGACCTTCGGTCTGTTTGACCTCCAGGTGGTCGGTCGCCCAAACGCTTGTTAGGCCTAAACTCATCCACTCAGATCAAGCAACAAGGGCGTAAGCGCAATATCGGCGTCCACCCTCGGGGGTGACCACCCCCTATATACATCTCTGACATGATTGAATTTACACGGAATTCGTGCCTTATCCCATATATACATTATATTCCAAGTTTGAAGCAAATATCTCTTATACTTTTTTAGAAAAAGCTGCCACCGGTCAAACTGGTACATCACTACTATATATATTTATATATATATATATATCTTATATATATATATTATATATATATATATATATATATATATATATATATATATATATATATATATATTTATTATAATATTATTTATATATATATATAATATATATATAATATATATATATATAATATATATTATATATATAATATATATATATATATATATTATATATATAATATATATATATATATATATATATTAATACTGTATATATACACGGTATATATATATATATATATATATATATATATATATATATATACATATATATATTATATATATATATATATATATATATATATATATATAGTATATTGATAATATATATAATTTGTTAAAAATAAATATATAATATATATATATATATATATATATATTATATTATATTATATATATTATATATATATATATTATTATATATATATATATATATAAATATATAAGTATGGAAACCCCGATTTTTATTCATAAAATTTAAAATGCTGGTTTAATCTAACATTTTAACTAATTAACATGGAGAGATTGTTACCTTGACGATAAAAATAATTCAAAAAAGAAGAAAGAAAAAACCTAAATATTCATTAAAATATTCTTTACAACTTCTGTTTTTAATCAAAATATATATGCTAAATATATATATGATTATATATATATATATATTATATATCTATATATATTATATATATATATATATATATATATATATATAAATATATATATATATATATATATATATCTATATATATATATATTATAATATAGTATATATAAATATTATATAATATTATATATATAATATCTATATATATATATATATATATATATATATATATATAATATATATATATATATATTATTTATTTATCTTTTGGTATTTTTATGGATAAATATATATCTATATATATATATATTTTTATATAGTACATATATATATATATAATTATATATATATTATTATATATATATATATTATTATATAATATATATATATATATATATATATATATATATCTCAATCTTTTAGGAGCTAAGGGTATCAAAGCCCTCACTCAATTATTTAAGCTAACACTCTCCCTCCTCTCTTGAAACAAGCCCATAAAATACCTATACTAATTTTAGTCAGACAAATCACCCAGCAACCTCGTTTCGCAGAGACCAATTTCATTGCTCTACACGATATCCAAAGTATTGGAAAATTTAGTGGTCAATTGAATCTTACCTTACATTCCACTATCTAACACACAACATGAATTTAGACAAAGACATTCCACAACCATTCTCCTAACTGATTTAACACAACATATTCTGAATGGCTGTAACTAAAAAAAGCTCTTTCCCCCTCTCACACCATTTTAATCTCAATAGATAATTATTTGAAGCAAAGATATAAAGTTGCCAGCATTAGCCAGGCATTTGATGCAGTCATCTGACATATCATATTTTAATAGATAAGATATTAAATACTAACATGCCCACTAATGACCAAAAAATAGTAGTGAACGTCCTTCCAGGATGTACAGATAAAATTATACATGGACGGCAATCCTCCCGTCCATACAAACTATTTAATGGCCTCCCACAAGGAGCCATTCCTTCACCTCCACTTTATAATTTCTTTATGCCCGAGCTCCCAACCCCCGCCTCCCCTTACATAAAAATTAATAGCTGTGTCGATGATCTAGCCATTACCACTCAACACCCCTTAATAAATACAGAGTGGACGGGACTACAACATTATATAGGACAACTGGGACAGTGGCTGACATTTAAGAGAATATCAGAATATAGAATAT
>JABUQX010025231.1:12500-15000 GCA_015478945.1 Trachelipus rathkii | reverse complement strand
TATATTATGTGTGTGTGTGTGTGTGTGTGTGTGTGTGTGTGTGTGTGTGTTGTGTGTGTAAAAAAAGAGCAGTCGTACAGCAAAATTAGGTTAGTTTGGTAAATTTAATGAATTTTTAAGCTAGCAAATGAGATTAAGGTCATCGATAGTTGAGCAATTACGATAATTTTAGTATGTTTCGAGGTAACGTTTAATAAAATTTTAATAAATTTAACATACGAACAAAAATATAAATTATATAAGCATTTAGGCTTCTTATCTATCTATCTATCTATCTATCTATCTATCTATCTATCCGTATCTATCTATCTATCTATCTATCTATTCATGAATTTCCTTCTATTCGTTCGCGCGGCGCAATTTGATATCTTTTACATAACATTTATTCACATCTTATGTCATCATATCCGTCATTAAATGACCTTGCATAATGACGTTTCAATTCCATGGTAATTACGTCATTATATATATATATATATATATATATATTATATATATATATATATATATATAATATATATATATATATATATATATATAGTATATATATAATAATAATAATAACAGTATATATATTATATTATACCTATATATATATATATATATATATATATATATACTATATATATATATATTATATATATAATAATATATATATATATATATATATATATATATATATATAAATATATATATATATTAGGGTGGGCACAAAAAACCAATGTTTGATTTTTTTCTGGGGTACCCCCCTCTAAAAGCTGCCAATTGGTTAAAATATATGAGATTGGAAAAGTTTCAGCTCAATTAGGTAACGTTAACCCGTACCACATTTAAGTCAAAATTTTGAAAAGCTGAGAATTTTTGCAAAAAAATCGGTCTTTTCTTCATAAAATGAAAACTACTAGTCCTAGAAACTTGATTCTTGTTTCATTTCATAGGGAATGTTGTTGTCTTCAAATTTTAATGGAACTACCTTTTTGTTAAAACTTATAAATTTGAAGATATCCAGGATTTTCTAAGACTGAACATGATCCGATTCCTCAAAAGTTACTTTTTATGCAAATGTCAAAAAACATTGCAACACTCAATTACATCTGCTTTCCAGATTATGTTTTTTTTACTTACATTTTGTACATTAAAAGGGGTTTAGTTAAAGTGTTCTCAAAAGTAAATGTAGTAAAATCCAAATTGAAAATGAAGGAATTAGGAGAAATGAAGAGCAAAGAAGGTATAAAAATGAGAACAAATAATTTTCAAATGCATTTTATTATTCCAAGTTGCATTATAAAAAAGGAAGCATTATAAAGGGAGAAATGATAAATATTGATTATTATTTGCAATTATCAGATTAAAGTGGTAATGGCTTAGATAAGGGGGGGGGGGGGGTTTGAAGAGTCAGGGAAAATCTTCCTACATTCAGATACAACTTGTAACAGAAACTGCCGTTGTTCTTCGTCTTTCGTCAAACAGGAACTGAAGTCCTTGGATCAATTTTACTCTCCTTTCAGCTGTGTCATTGACAACCTTAATACAGTTTACTATTTTCTTACCTTTCAAATAATGCTGATTTTTACACCATACATCAGGGTCAGTGGTTAAAAAATATATAGTAAAACAATTTCATTTTTACCTTCCTGCATAAATTTAATTTTTTCCATAATTCTATAGGACTACTTAATACTCTTTCACCATCAGTAACAATATGGTCAATCTCTCCTTTCATGTCCCCGAAAGCCCCAATATCTATTCCTAAAGTACCTAAGGACTGTAGTCTCAGTTAAGCTTTCCCCATTCACTTTTATAATATCAAACCCAGATTGAAAATCGTCTCTTTTGAGATTTGCACTAATTTTCATCACTTTACTTTTAGCATGACTAATTTTTAAGCCTTTTCCTTGGCACACTCGTTCAAACTCAGGCACCAAATCACAAAGTTTTTCTTTTATATCAGCAACCAACACAACGTCATCAGAAAAAAGTCAAACACTTATTTCCTGATTACCCTCATGCAGATTCATATCTGCTCCTTTCCCAATTATACCCATATCCCTAACTACATTATCAATAAAAATATGAAACAACCATGGAGATATAACACATCCTTGTCTCAGATTCACTTCTACTATAAAATGCTTTAATAACAAACCATTAATCCAAACTTTCTAATGCTTTCCACAACTTTCCTCTTTGCAATCTATAATATGCCTTTTCCAAATCAAGAAAGCATACAAAAACGTCTTTCTTCTTTTCTGAGAACTTATCTGCCAACACTTTGAAGGTAAACACTTGATCTACACATTCTAGACTATGGTTGGCCGACGCACCAAGTGCGGTGCGTGGTGCGCAAATTATTTTGATGCGGTGCGGTGATCCACACAAATTCAATGTACCGGTGCGGTGCAGTGCGGTGCGGTGAGGTACGTGGTGCGGAGCGTGGTGCGCATTGAAACATAGAGGTGCGGTGCGGTGCGGTGCGACAAAAATGACTTTTGGTGCGGTG
>JABUQX010025231.1:0-2500 GCA_015478945.1 Trachelipus rathkii | reverse complement strand
TTTGAGTAAATATTGCTAGATCCACCCACCCTAAGCTCAGCCATTTCTGAAATCCAATACATCAGTAATTTAGAAGGTAGTTATTTTTTTATAGGTATTAATATAGTTGGTGTGAATGTGGTATTAATTTAAAAAAGTAACATCTATGAGTTTTTTCAAACAAAAGCTGATGAGGCCAAAATTAAATAAAAAAGTCCGAAAAATAAACGCGCAAAATAATATTATTAATTAGAATAATATATCTAACAGGTGAATAACTATTTTTTTTAATAGCATATTATTGATATGATTAGTGTAATTATTATGTTCTCAGTCTCGAATGTCCTTATAATATTCGTAGTTATGAATAAATCCCTTCCAATTTATGAAAACCTAAAGCTTTATAATTTAGAACCTCCTCTTGCTTCAAACCTCAACATAACAAAAAATGTGTCCGTTATAGTTCTTGCACATATTCGAAGTTCGAGTATTTCAACCACTGATGAAAGATTTCTACAAAAGTTCTATACTTGTAACACCATTAAAATGAAGGCTTTGGAATGACAGTGAAATTCGAACCGGTGACTGAGAACTAGGAATTATCCTCCGATTGACACAAAATAAGTATAAATAAGAATAAAAAAAATAAAAAAAATAAAAATAATAAATAAAAGAATCAATATATCAGGTTAAACTTTATGTTATATAGAAATATTAGAATTTATTCTGTATATATGAAATTGTGTTAAAAAAAAGGTAATATACCTTGCACCTTTATTTTTATTTTTTTTATTTTACATAAAATAAAATGAATGAATGAATTTTTAATAATAGTTTTTTATTAGTTTTTTAATAATAATAAAAAAAAATGACCCATGTCGAACAAACAAAAGAAATCTACAATTTACTTGAAATTGAAACTACTAACGGAGTTAGAAATGAACCCTTCAATTAAGATTAGTACTGTTACCTATAACAATTAATAGTAGATTAAGGGTACAACATTATATGGTGCATGCCTCTGCTTAAAATAAAATTTAGTTTAGAGTTGTGCGAAAGATAAAACTGAAGCAAGATATGAATGTAACGATTAGACTGCAAAGGTCCGAATCTCTCAAAAATATCTTTGATAGGATGATGATGTATGTAGCTATCTCTAGTAATATTAGTACATTTGTGAGAGGCACGCATAAAATACAGAGTGGCTTTTTACATATGATAAAGCATAGAAGCCATATATATGAATAATGAAAATCTCATTTCAAATACACGTAAAAATCACACTCATGAGCAGAGACGGATTATACACACAAACATCGCTCAGTAGTGTGTAGTAATATATCGAGTAGAGTGAGTAGAGCAGTGGTAAAAAAGCAAATTCTCACAATCGTGACTAGAAATATAGAAAAAAGTGTGAAAATAAATTCCTCCACAAAGAAGTAGATATGGAGATTTAATACATAGGAAAAGTCTAGGGGAACAACGAGATATAAGAGTTTGGGATTTGTTACCAGACACAGTAGTCAATAAAAATCTTGTGGAACAGCCTAATTAAATAGACAAAAATTAGGGGAAAAGTCCATATAAGTTCCATAATAGCAAGTACTCCTTCTTGAAAACAATGAGATAATTGAGAGAAAATTGTTATTTTTTCTGAGAACATATAGAATTAAGAAAGTATAGGTAAAAAATTAACAATTTCAGGGTCTATAATTCCTATGTAGATTAATTTAAACAAAAGTTAGAAGTGATTATTAACTATATCTTGCCTAATGTGAGCCGAGAATATATTGTTCTGGAAAGGATCAAACTAAGAATTAAAGATTTTATGCGCGTGAAGTTTTTAAAACTAAGAATTAATAGGGGACAAAGGAAGTGTGTAGAGAAGAAATGAAAAGAATAATGATAGTGTCTCAAGCTTTCCTATTTAATCAAGTATACAGAAGGTAAAGCAGAAAATATAGTAAGAAGTTGTATGCATTTGGATGAAAATATAAGTTATAAAAGGGCAGTAGAAAAACTCGAGAAACAGTATGGAAATGAACAAGTTATTGCAAATACATATTTGAAAAAGTTAGAAGACTGGAATGAAATTAAGAATGAAGATGGTGAAGCTATGGCAGAATTTTCTTTATTTCTAGACTCGATTAATAATGCAATGGAAAATATTACTCCATTGAATGAATTGAATTCTACTGGTGCTATTTATAGAATAGTTAAAAAACTTCCCTACAAGCAGCGTGATAAGTGGAGAAATAAAGTAGATAGTATGTATGAAGAAAATAAAAAGGTAAATTTTAGTACATTTACAAAGTTTGTTGAAAAAGAAGCAAGGATCATGAATACACCTTTATTTGGAGAACTTGGCATTGGTACAAAACCAAAGCAAACAAAGATTACAAATATGAAAAAGGTAGTCACTTTATACAAAAAGAAAATAATAATGCCCCCATACCCGACCCACAATAACTCAAGAAGACTAAAAAATAGTTAATATATCAAATGTAAATCCTCTCTCATA
>JABUQX010025230.1:0-7500 GCA_015478945.1 Trachelipus rathkii | reverse complement strand
AATTTTATTGGAAAATAATGTTTTTTAACTACCAATTAAAGGGTTAGTGGCTGTTGGCCAGACTTCAATAATGGGAAAAATTATTAGCGAAATAGAATTAGCGATTTGCAATAGCGGGACTGGCAAGAAGAAAAAAGTTGCGGAATTTTCGATACGGACTGGCGAAGCAAAAAAAGTTACGGAATTGCGAACTGCTGAAGTCCAACAAGTTAGCGAATGCGAATTGCGACTAGCACAAAAAGTTTTGGGGTGCCCACTCGGATTTTTTTTTTTTTTTTTTTTTTTTTTATAAAAGTTTCACACCTCACGGGCATAGCCCGATTCTAGGAGGGGGAACATCTTAGGTAAATTTTACCTAGGGTTTGAAACCCCCGACCTTGCCATGCGATTCCATCGCTCTACCATGCAATATATATATATTATATATTAATATTATATATATATATATAATATATAATATTATATATAACTATATATATATATATATATATATATACATAATAACCTATATATATATATATAATATATATATATATATATATATATATATATATAATATATAATTATATAGATATATATATATATATTATTATATATATTATATATATATATATATATATATAATATATATAATATAATATATATATATATAGTAGAAAGAAGAGAGAGAGAGAAGAGAGAGAGAGAGAGGAGAGAGAAGAGAGAAGAGAGGAGAAGAGGATAAAACACATAAGGGATAAACAAGACCAAATGAAGACGGAATTGAACAACTATGCAGAAACATATTATCTTATTTTAAATAACACAAATTAAGCACACTCTGATTAAAAAAAAGAAGATCCATAAGGCAAAATTAAAGCGACGAGAAAGGATTCGCCTAATCAGAAAAAAAAGAAGAAAGAATTTATTAAAAAAAAGAAAAATTATAAAGAATAAAAGGACGGAATCGTGCGGGTAATTGTAGAGAAAAGGCTACGGAGAAATGGCGAATGTTAGAATATTAGAGAGTATTATCTTAGGACGGCAGATAAGATTAGGGTGGTTCCAATGCATCATCACATTGATGGAGTGCGTAAATGTCCTCATTTCTGGAATGCGGTGCTTGAGGTGCGATGAGCAGGCGAGGAACGCAATTCGTTCCGGGAGGTAAGGTGGATAGTGCCCAATATTTTTTTTTTTTTTTTTTGCGTTGCGGTCCACACATCCAGTTTTCCGGGAGGAATTTCCAACCCCCCCCCAAACCTCGGTCAGCCCGCCAAAGGACCTTCAACCAAACAAAACATTACAACGGACTCATTAATAAATGGAAGAAGGAGGAAACTCTCTAACAATTATTATATGTTTATATATATTATTATATTATTTATTATTATATTATATTATTATTATTATTATTATATTATTATTATTATTATATATAAATATATATATATATATATATATATTATATATATATATATAATATATATATATATAATATATATATATATATATCATATATATATTTTATATAATAATAATATATATAATAATAATAATAATAATAATAATAATAATAATAATAATAATATTAACAGTGCCCACCCCTCTTCAAACCCTTATTTTACCGCAGATACCTTGACGATTGCTTCATCATATTCAAAGATCAATCACACCCTGCACAAATTTTTGGACTATCTTAACAATAAACACCCAAATATTAAATTCACCATGGAACTAGAAACCAACAGACGCCTTCCCTTCTTAGATGTAACTATCGAACATAACACCAATGGCCGCTTCCGTACCTCTACATATCGTAAGCCTTCCTCTACTATCCTGGGTACTAACTTCTTCAGCTTCATTCCCCTACGCTTCAAACTTAATAGTATTTTATGTCTGATTGATCGGGCATACAAGATATGCTCAGATTGGACCGGTTTCCACTCAGAAATGTGCTATCTACGGAACTTCTTTGTCGGCAATCTGTTCCCCCCCTACATGTTTGATAAGATTCTCAACTCCTATTTGGACGACATCTTTCGTCCTAAAACTCTCACCTCTTCAGCTCCTAAACTTTCAATTTATCTCAAAATCCCCTTTCTCGGCCCCAAAACCACAGATCTTACTAAATCTCTTAGGAAAATTCTTGACTCTGCCTACCCACATATAGAATTCAAACTTATTTCGTCTAATCCCTTTAGCATAAGTTCTTTTTTCCACCTTAAAGAACGGATTCCCAAATTGCTTCGATCCATGGTCGTGTATAAATATCAGTGTGCAGACTGTCACGCCTGCTACATAGGGGAAACCTCCCTTCAACTCACGATCAGAATTGAAAAGCATAAGGGTATCTCGTTCAGAACGGGCCTCCCATACACCAACCCGGAAACATCAGCAATCCGGGACCATGCGTTCCAAAACGATCATCCCATCCTAAACAATAATTTCTCAATCTTGAAACCTTTTAAATCCATTAAAGAAGGTCGCATCATAGAATCTTTATTTATACACAGTCTCCGTCCCCCTCTAAATATCACTTCAAGCTCTGCCCAACTACACACGATTTGATATAACAACCAACTATCTCGTTACATAGTTTAATCTTTTATGCTTTCTGCATAAGTCTTGCTTCTTCTCGCTTGTTTGGAAGTATTGGTGGTGGGTTAATGGATTGTACTATTTATATTATTATGGTGAATTTGTCATTTTTCGTGCATTATTATTATTTTATTATTATTATTTATTGCATTATTATTTATTATTATTATTATATTATTATTTATTATTATATTATTATTATTATTATATTATTTATATTATTATTATTATTCATCACATATTATTATTATTATTAATTATTATATATTATTATTATTATTATTATTATATTATTATATTATTAATTATTATTATAAATTATATTATGATATTCATTATTATTATTATTATATTATTATTATATTATTATATATTATATTAATTATTTTTTATTATTATTTTTTTATTATGTGTATGGTGAATTATTTATTCTAGTATGCAGCATATAAGTTATTTCATTTTTTTTTTAGTATACCCTATAACTGTTATTATTTTTTAATTGTCATTTCTTAGTCATTAATATGTATTTTTCATGATTTTCATTTTTCATTTTTTATTTTTCATTTACTGTTTATTTTTTATTTATTATTTTATATTTTTATTTTTTATCATTCATTATAAGTCATAGTTATTGTTTAACGATATATTTACCTAATTTTAATCTTAGTTTTAATTTTATTTTTAGTCTACTGAGGATGGATTGGTACAATCCGAAACGTTTAGAATAAAGTTGAGAATACGACCATCTTGTTAATTCACCCATGTATGGAGTTTTGTTGGCAGTGTTCGCCTTTATCATTAAGATTAGATTCCCTAGAAATCAATAATATATTATATATATATATAATATATAATATACATACTAATATATAGTAGAATATAATATAATATATATATATATATATATATTATATAATATATATATTATATTAATTATATATTATTAATTATTAAACAATATTATATTATATATATATATATATATATATATATATATATATATAATATATATATATTAATAATAATATATATATATATATATATATAATATATATATATATATATATAATATATATATATAATATATATATATTATATATATATATATATATATATAACCTAACCTAACCTAACCTAGTCTAACTTAACCTAACCTAATCAATAAATTATATTATACACGTCTGTGAGTTGTGCATGATGTAGGTGAAGTATCTGGATACCATATTAGTGACATCACGGACGTGATATTTTTGACTTCGCCGGATGCGGATGTCATAATTTCAACATCCACGGATGCGAATCTTCTATTTCTACATCCTTGTGCTGCTTATGCGGATTTCAACATTTTATCTAAGGTAAACAAATATTAAAATTTTAAAAAATGTAATGACAATAGACATTTTTTATTAAACATCTGGGATACTTCCCTATAATTCTGGTCCGGTAAACTTTCTGTATTTACAAATGTCGTAAAGAATCAGAAGTGTCAAGAGAGGACAAAATTTTGCCGCATTTGCGCATTACTGGGTACGGGAATGAGAGCGCAAATCATCAGTAGTATAGGTCAGGATTGGGATGAGTCTTATCTAACCACAAACCACAAAACTGATAAGGAGGCGAAGAATAGAGAGACTTCAAAGGATGCCGCCGAGGTTAAAGGCACATGTTCCTGATAGGACTATAGGCTATATCCATCAGGAATAGGCGTATTAGCGAATATAGGCTGATAGGGTATATATGATATTAGCATATATGTCTAGCTTCTTAGCACGTGCCGACCTATATTGTAGAATACACCGGTCTTAGTGTCTATTCCTAGGTTATTGGGTACGGGGAGTCGATTGGTGTATATTAGAAGGTGCTAGGATGCTTCCTTCTATGAGTTATTACCCTACCCCCCCTTTTCTAGCCTTTTCTAGCTATGACATGTCTACGGTCAATCGAATACACCGGTCTTAGTGCCTACCCCTAGGTTATTGGGTACGGGGAGTCGATTGGTGTACATTAGAAGGTGCTGGGATGCTTCCTTCTATGAGTTTTACCCCCCCCCCTTTTCTCTAGCCTTTTCTAGCCTGACATGTCCTACGTCATAGAACACGGGCTAATAATGGTTGTCACTCCTAGGTTATAAGGGTACGGGAGTCGATTTGGCTATACATTAGGAAGGCTAGGGTGGTTCCTTCTATGAGTTAGTGGCATCCCCCACCCCCCTTTCTAACCCTTCTAGTGCGATATATCGTATTTGCCTGAATATTTCCGATATTTGTATCGATTAGTACATATTCGACACTGCTGAATCGATTCCTGTGGTTTACAACGGAATCGATTCACTCCTAACAAGAGTTAGTATTAGATATTACCCTACCCCCCTTTCCTAACATTTTTTGTTTCTTGAGCTATGAAGCCGAGTTTTAGATGGTTTAGTATGTTTTGAGGTATGCCGAGTCGATTGCCACTATTGCCGAGCATGACGTTTCAGTCGTTGCGGTTTTAGACAACCAAACATGCGTTTTTTCATAGATGGCGTACCCTTCGTCAAAAACCTATAATGACGGGTGTCAAACAGGGGTAGAATGTCTCAAAAATAGATTCCCGTAGTTACTTTCCCGAACGCCATAGTCCCCAGGGCCCCAGGCGGGGGTCATTTTATGGGGTAAGAAATGACCCAAAATGACATATCTTAGCCAAAAGAAGGGTTAGAGTCATCATATCTTTCTTCAAAAACTTGGTATGTCTTCCTATATTTGCAAACAATTGTTGCATTGCCCAATGTTTTCAAGCGCTACGTCAAAGGCGAAGGGCGTCATTACCGGGTTAAAATTTAAAAGATGGACGTAGAAAGCCTTGAAAATTGGTGCCATTATAGAAGCGAATAAATGAAATAGAATGGCTATTTGTTAAACTAATTGGGCGAAACCATATGGGGAGGCGGAGCCGGAGCTGGGTTGCGGTGCTCCTGAAATGAATTCAGGCTCCTACCACTATTAGAACAAATGAGGTGTGCTACATATATGTTTTCAATGGTGTTGAATTCATTTTTGAGAGGGTTTCAGTTTGCATAACTGATTCTTCTAGCTTCTAGCACGACATGCCCTACATCTTAGAACACACCCCATATTATTGCCTACCCTATGTTATAAGGTACGTAGAGTCGATTAGAAGGTGTTAGGATGCTTCCTTCTACCAGTTAGTGACCAAACCCTTCTTCTAGCACTTTCTAGCAATGGACATGTCCTACGTCATTAGAATACATCTAATATTAGTGTCTACCCTATGTTTTGAGGTATGAGGATTCGATTGGTGTGTATTAGAAGTTGTTAGGATGGTTCCTTCCTTCTACGATTGACCCCCTTTAGGTCGCTTAGCCCCCTTTTTGATGTTTTGGCCTTGATATTTCGGTCTTTGCCTTGATTTTTCGGCCTTGATACCGTATCAAGGCCTGAAATTGACCTTTCATAAAAGTTCGTGAGGGATTAAGTGAGATTAAGTCGAGCACATGTAGGTTATCTGACGCAATACCTGTTGTAGGGAACTGTCCTCATAAGGTCATGTAGGTATCTGCCCCTAACTTAAGCCCCTGTGTGTCACTCTCCTCACACACACCCACACACCACACACACACACACACACACACACACACACACCACACACAAACACACACACAGAGGTCCTTACACAGTACACACACACACACACACACACAACACACACACACACCCGCTAGCCTTCCTTATACACACACGCACACCCGATAGGCTACTTATTACACAATACACCCACCCTATACACTTAAGCTCACACATTATACCTACGAACCTACACTTACACACAGACACACACACACACACACACACACAACCACACTATGACACTTATTACCCACATACACACCACCCCATAGACACTGTACACCCACCCATAGACACTTACACTCACCCATAGACACTTACACTCACCCATAGACACTTACACCTACACTCACACACACACACACACACACATACACACACACACACTCAATATTTTGATGCCTCAACTTTTGATGCCTCAGCTTTGCATGCATCCAATATTTTGATGCCTCAGCTTTAATGCCTTCAACTTTGATGCTCAGCTTGATGACTCATCTTTGGCCTCAGCATTTGACGACTCTATCTTTGTTTCTGGAAAAAAAAAAGGAGGGAAGAGGAGTAAGAAGAAGAAAGAAGAAAGAAGAAGAAAGAAGAAGAAGAAGAAGAAGAAGAAGGAAGAAGAAGAAGAAGAAGAAGAAGAAGAAGAACGGAAGAAGAAGAAAGAAAAAAGAAAGGAGAAGAAGAAGTCTCATATGACGGAGCATTGAGCCGGAGCCGGAGCCGGAGTGTTTGAGGCGGGAGTCAGACTTGGCAATTCTGGTTCCAGTTACATATTGAGTCAATTGAGACGTGTTTATTTATATATATTTTTCAAAGAACATAGATTCCGAATTTTTGGGTTTCGTAACCCCAAAATGAGTTCGAGGACCCCTTTGAGTGCGATTCCTCAGCTGGAAAAAACAGAAAATACGCAGAGTACAGGGCAGAAAAAAATGAAGGAAGGAAATAGAAGTTTCGTAAGATTTTAGAACAAATGAAATCATTGGAGTATCGGTATCGGCACCGTGTGCGGGGTCGTGTGCGGTGCCGAATATAGAAGATATGTTGCTTGTCACCATAATATCTAGTGTGTTTATATTACATTTTTAGTGATGTAAGAATATGAATAACATAGTTTCATTACACTCAAAGATGTCTAGGGACCCCAATTGAGATGGGAGCCGAACCCCAAAATGTGGTTTTTACCCTTTTAAATGAAATTTTAAAAGGATATAAGTTAATAATACATAGACTTACGCTCTATCAACAGCCCCATGTTGCATAAATATATGTAGCAGCAGCCCTATGTTGT
>JABUQX010025229.1:25000-37500 GCA_015478945.1 Trachelipus rathkii | reverse complement strand
GTTGTGACGGAGGTTTTGAGTGACTATCATTCAGTGATACAGCGTGAGAGTCAAATACATTCACTTCCGGTTATTGGAATGTCAATGTTGATATTTGCAGAAGAACTCCAGCGGTGTTTTGGTTTGCCATATAATTTTACTAAAGATTTTATCAAAAGTTCTTTCTTTACATCGAGAGGAGGATTTGATAATGCAAAGGCGGTGACAGAGCTGGTGAAGGAGCCTAGTTTAAGTTTATTTCTTCGTTATCAGATTGCTTGTCATTACTCTTTGGTAAATGTTCATAGTTTGTGGCAGCAATTATGTGATAATGAACCAAATTTTAAACAGATACTTAGCGAACATCATCCCCAAAGTCCTGTGGTTTATTATTCAGAACATTTTGAGAAAGTGAAATCAACATCTGATACAAATTTATTAAAATCTATGTCACTCAACTTTCATTTAAATACAATTTTTGCTTGGACACAATATGGAAATGAGGTGGCTATGAAATCGAACGTGAAATATATTAATTCAGGAAACTCGAGCATTTTACAAATACCAGAAAATTTTGAAGGAAAAAGAACTATAAGTATTAAAGGGGAGGAAGAAGCAAAACAAGAGATTTTGGAAGAACAAGGGAAAGTTGCAGCAATTGAACACAGTGCCATTGGTTTTCTTAATGACAGTTATTTGTCTTGCGTCTGGATGCATTTTGAAATAGGTAACTTATCAAGTGATTGGCTATTAACAAGGAATTTTTTAGCTCATCGAGATATTATGCTGCACTTTTATTTTAATGTGCCTGACAAAGAGTTATTTTTACGTAATTATAAATTACTCTATAGTCTACTAAGATGCTCTCTATTCTGGCCATTTCACGATTTGTTCATGGATACTGCAAATTCATTTTTCCATATGTTAAATAAAGACAAATTTTATTGTTTATTGCATGACATCGTTGATGTATCTCAAGACCCAGTTTTATCTTCAACTTACAATTACAGGCTTTTATTACAAAACTTTTGGATTAAAAGTCCCTCTCATCTTAGGGAATTTGTTATAAACGTGGAGTCAAGAACAACAAATTTTAATTTTGACACGATTAAACATCTGTGTACCGAAAAAATTATTTATACATCGCGCTTATTATTAGAAAAGCTTCTTTTGTGTAAAATCATTTCACCTGACGTGTACAATTTTCAATTAATTTTGGAAAGCGCAACAACGGAAGAGAAAATTGATATTCTGTCCACTCGTGGAGTTTCATTTGTTACAGCCTTACTTCATAATGCGGAATTCAAATTGGCCAATTTGTATATAAACACTCTGAGTACAGACGAAAACATTCTGGCAAACTTTAAAAAAGGTTCTGTATTTCCTTTAATTCTAACTTATGCAATAGAATTTGAAAGTTTAGATATGACAGATCAGCTTGTTAATTGGGCAGTCACTCCTGATGGAGTAGAGAATCTGAAGGAACAATTTTATCTTGAATGGTTTACATTTATCAACGTGGCTAAGTCATTTTTAAAATCCAATTGTACTATCAACCATCTTTATAAAGTTTTTAAGTGGCTTGGCAAATCAGATGAAGAAATTAAAGAATGGAAAAGGAACTATTTATTTTCTCAGAATTTAGCAGAATACTTTCTCTTCAATAAATTTTGTGCAAATAAATTTGATTCTCTTTTTGAATTTCTTGGTATTATTGACCAAGAAAGGTTAATAATTAAGAATGAATTACTTGTCGTCACTATGTTTAGAGTCTTTTTTGAACTTTTATCAAAAGATAAAGTTCGTGAAAATTTTTTCCTTAAGTTATTATGTCTTTGCTCTAATAACAAAGAGAAAGTACATGAATACATTATCAAATTTCGTGCATTTTGTGAAGGAAAAAATTTATTATTGGATGCGTTTGAATATTGGCGACAAATTAACAACGATTCAGGCAATTATGATGCATCAAAAGACCTGGAGGCACACCCCCATTATCAGAAAATGTTTAATGAAATTGTAGAGGAAAATAGTTCTGATACTTTCATTGATACAACAAAAAGTATGTAAGAAAACAAAGTATGTAATAGAACAAAATTTTTAGGAACATGATTGTTTCAAATACTATTGCCACAATAAAAGAATAAAAGACAAATGGCGGGGAATGAAAATATTACAGAACATTGCTAAAGAAAAATTGTCAAAAGAAGGCAAAAGCCAAAAAAAAAAAAAAAAAAAAAAAAAAAAAAAAAAAAAAAAAAAAAAAAAAATACAATGGTTGAAATTAAAATAAGGAAAAAACAAAAATCCCATCTCGGAATTGCTTATTTTTTAAGTATATATTCATCGCGCATATGAAATTTTAGCCGGTCTAGATATTTTGTTTAACCAAATATTAGCTTGCAATTTATTTTCACCATGTGTTTAATTAAGTAATCATTGAACGCGGATACTACTCAATATATATCAATATAGTATATATATATATATATATATATATTAATATAATATATATATATATATATATATTATATATTATATATATATATATATATATATATATATATATATATATATTATATTATATACTATAAGTAATATATATATATTATATATATATATATAATATATATATATTATTAAAAAAATCCTTTTGGAACATTTCAAGCATGGCTTAGCATAACTACTTAGCTGGTTCGTGACAGGTAAATAAAAGTCCAAAAAAATTTAGAAATAGATCGATTTATTACCGGGGGAAGTAGGTAGCTTGGTGATAAGATAAGTTTTCTCTTCGGAGGTTGCTGGAATTCTAAAGGCGTTAGCAAAAGGTCGGTAGACCGGCCCTTTCGCTGATCAGTAAACTAATCAGAAAATTGTAACCAAGTAGATTTAATTCAGGGAAAGGTAGACCTTCTCCGTATCTACGCACGGGTGTAGATGCAAGTATAGATTAGTAGACCTGCCCTATACGTATTGATGCGTTGACCACGCCTGAAAGGTTCAGACTTTTCAATTGTCAACCACTTTAAGTAGACTCAATGTTAGAAGGTGAGTAGACTCTCCTATTTCATCGATAGACCATGAAATTGTGTAACTAATAGAGAGTTCAACAAGCGTGACCACAACTGAATGGTAGACCAATCAGTTGGAGTAGACTCACTCTCTATTCACGGTATACCATGAATTATTATAATCATTAGACTGATTAAGACGAGCGTGCAGTAGACTACACCTGAAGGTAATACCTTACAGTGCTCGGAAGCATATCTAGGTAGACCCATATTTTGAAGAGAGCAAGATCCTCTTGGTATTTTCCATAGAAGACCAAGGAAAGATAGGAAAGAAATCTCCTAAACTTGTTTGGTCTGCTAAGGAAGAATACAGAGTGTCTACTTTCTTTAAATCTGGGTCTACCTAGATTATGCTTCCGAGCACTGTAAGGTCTTACCTTCAGGTGTGGTCTACTGCACGCTCGTCATAATCAGTCTAATGATTATAATAATTCATGGTATACCATAAATAGAGAGCGAGTCTACTCAGTGTTAGCATCTGATTGGTCTATCATTAATATGCGGTCTACCGCACCCTTTTGACTGCTCTACTAGTTACTTTAATTCATGGTCTACGGTGAACAGAGAGCTAGTCTATCAATCTCTCGATCATTGAGTCTACTCAGTGCTGGTCAGCTGATAGATCTACCATTCAGTTGTGGTCTACCACACGCCGTGATTACTCTACTAATTACATTAATTCATGTTCTACCGTGAATAGAGAGCGAGTCTACTCACTTTCAAACATTGAGTCTACTCATTGTTTGCAATTAATTGGTCTACCATTCATATGTGGTAAACCATATGATTGTGACTAGTCTACTAGATACAACAATCCATGGTGTACTGTGAATATAGAGAGAGTCTACTCACTCTCAAACATTAAGTCTACTCAGTGTTGACAAATGAAAGGTCTACCTTTCAGGTGTGGTCTACCACAAACATTTAACCGTTCTACTAGCTATATTTCTACAGCCTACTGTAGATACGGAGAAGGCCTACCTTTCCTTGTGATTATGTCTACCTGGTTGCATATTTTCTGATTAGTCTGATTTCTGATCAGTGAAAGGGTCGGTCTACCGACCTCTGCTAACGCCTTTAGAATTCCACGCATTCTCCGAAGAGAAAATTTATCATAAACCAAGGTACCTATTATGCATGCTAAATAAATCGATGTGTTTTATTTTTGACTTTTACTTACCTATCATGAACCAGCTAATTCTTTTATGAAGCTCTAAGTAGTAAGAAATTCAAACGGATTTTTATATTGGTGGCAGCCGTGGGACTATAAATAATAATATAATATAGCGTTTCCCATTCCTTAATTAACTAATTTTTTAACTTATAGAATAATATTTAAACAAAAGAACTAGAAAAAACTATTTTAATTAAAGGAAATTATTGGACGTCAAAATAAAGTAAATATTAATAATAATTAAATAAAAATATGACAAATAAATGAAATGAGGATAAATAATAAGAATAAAAATAAAAGAAATAAAGAATAACTTTAATAACTGATTTCTAATAAATAGCGGTAACTAAGTTAATTTGCGATATTAGGCAAAAAAAAAAAATATCATAATGTTTTTAATTTTTATAAACATATTTGTTGAATGACATTCAAAAATCTTACACTATATATAATAAATATATATATAATATATATATATATATATATATTATATATACTATAATATATATATATATTATATATATATATATATATATATATTATATAATAGTATATTATATAATTATATATATAAGTATAGTATATATATATATACATATTATATATGATATATATATTATATATATATTAATATATATATATATATATATTATTGTTATTATTATTTGCATGCACTTATTCCATTTTTGTAAAACTTATTTTACTTTCATTTTTATTTTTCAAATAAAGTTTATATTTTTGTAAATGTTCAAAATGGAGTTTTATTTTATGACCTATTCATCTATTTACTTATATTAGGACATAAATAAATGTTTAGTTTGGCCGACACTCAATTAGATTTTTTTGTATTTAAAGAAGAAAATTTTTATCACATCGCTTATTTGCTGTAACAATGACATTACTCTTAAATGACGTTTTTCGAGAGTTATTACTACAGAGAAATTGGTAATGATGTTTGCTTTAAACTAAAAGAGTGATTACATATCTCAACATGTATTCGAATGTTCCAGAAAACCAGTTTTAAAAGTTAAATTTGTAAGATCTTTTTCCTCTTTTGTTTAAATAACCAATAAGAATGCAGATGCAACTTAAAAATAAAAGGCTCCGGCTCCGGCTCCTGCTCCGGCTCTGACTAAGGTTTCTGCACTATTTGAAAATTACTCAGCACGTCTTCTGGCAATATATTTTTCCCCTAAAAAAATATTTCTTAAAAACAAATTTATACCCATGATCCGCTTCCAGCACCTGCCCCGATTCCTACTCCGACTCCGACTCCATTTATTTGACTGAGTAAAAGCCGGAGGTTGAGAAAAAAAACTAGATTTTTAGTAATCAGAAATAAAACATTTTATGAGCCTGATCCTGAAGTTGCTATTTTGACAGGAAATGAAATTTTTTGTTCGACACCTCTCTACATGAAATTTTGTGTATAATAAATAATTTAGAATTTCCATAAAATAATAACACAATGAAGTGCAGGAGGAATTTTTCAACTAATTTAGATAAAAAAAATGTGAAAATTGTGATTTTTGCTCTTGAAAAAGTAGGGGGTCTTAGATGATTGTCTCCCCTTAAGCAACAATGTCTTTACTCGTAGAAATGTCTTGTTTGGTAATTTTTATTTTAGTTTCTTTATATTGTGATGTTAATGCTAAACTCAACAAAAGAAAATCTCGTTTCGTTGAAAAATTAAAAGCTCTTAAAACCTTCCCTTTGTGATCACGTTGGGCAGCGAAAAGGCACCCGCCAAAGGTAATCATTTAACTTTGTAAATATTATTATTATTATTATTATTATTATTATTATTATTATTATTATTATTATTATTATTATTATTATTATTATTATTATTATTATTATTATTATTATTATTATTATTATTATTATTATTATTATTATTATTATTATTAATTATTATTATTTAGACTATATCAGAGTTTTAAAACAGGCAATTTTTATCCCTGCTACTTTTCGGACCATTTAATTTGCCCCATAACAATAACGGAGTTATATCGTACTATAATAAAAAAAATGTACATGACAATCGATTATACAAATTGAACCAATGAAAAAAGAGTGAAAAAGGATTACTTATGAGGAAATGGAAGGAAACTTATGGTTCAGCTACAGCCACCATCATTTTCAAGCTGTGATAGTGATGATAAAGAAGAGAACCAACATTCTAATTTTCTTGTTCAAGATACACAATTAGACCCGAGTTATACTTTAAAAGTGAGAGAGAAAATTGCTTCTGGTATGAGAGGTAAACCAGATTTTTTAACTCTACGTTTGTCTGGAGCACTAAACAGATGCAAAATCTCCGACCGATATGCGATTCATCTTCTAATGGCTGCAACACACGCTTTCAAATTTAACACTAAAATCTTGGTTATTAATCGTACCTCTTTGCAACGTCGAAGGAAACAATTCAGCGAACAGAAACAGAAATTAAAGAAAACTTTAATCTAGCAGAGGGAAACGCTTTGGTGCTACACTGAGATGAAAGCTGCTACCAGATTTATCTGATGTAGAAAAAGTTAATAGATTATCCATAATTGCTACTCTTCAATTTAAAGAATAATTATTATGTATACCTGAAATTTCAACATCTACAGGACAAGATCAGGCTGTTGCCTTTATAAAGAGGTGAAAAAATGGGACATAGAAAGTAAAATACAGGTGCCCTGTTTTGCTGCAACTTTAAGCAACACAGCCCTAATAAATGGATCTTGCAAAAACTTGAAAAAATATTTTGTTTGTGATTTACTTTACCTTCCCATTCGTCATTATATCTTCGAATTAGCCTTGGGAGCTTGTCCTGATGTAGTAATGGGTGTAATTTCTGGATCTGACGTAAATTTGTTAAATATTTAGGGAAACCTGGTCGACCATAGAAAAGAGAAAGTGTCATAGTGGGATAGAAAATGTCAGCAAAAATATCCATATCAGTATGCTGGAACTCCTACAAGAGCAGTTATGTAAAAAACAGAATAGAACCGATTAAAGCGAATTATTAGAATTGGCTATAAAATTCCTCGATGGTTGTCCCCCAAAAGGATTCTCATTTCGTTTTCCTAGAGCCGTGAGTTACCCTCGGTGGATGGTCAAAACTAATTATGGCTTTAAAATATATTTATTCGAGAACCAACTTAAACTGACCAAAATATGAGAAAAATTCAATCACACGAATACATACACAGTTTTCTTATCAGACTATTTACGGGTGTGGTTCCTAGCACCCCTAGCGGTCAAAGCTTCATATCTGGATTACATTTTTTTACTAAAATTAATTGAGTATAGGCAAGTAGATCCTGAAATCAGTAGTGCTACCATGAAAAAGTTTATAAATCACCAGAAAATGCCGCATTCCCTTTCTTTGATGATGAGATGCCAATAGAGATGAAGAGAAAGATGGCAACTATAGTAAAGACCGCACAAGACAGATATTCTGGGAATGAAATAAAACAATACATTATTAGTAGTGAAGAGTACGTAGACCTCAACTGTTTAAAAGAAAAACAGTTCTATCATTTTATTTCAGCTAAATCGAGGATAGGCTTCTCAAGATTTACAATAAATATAAGTTTTTTTAATAAATGCCCATCTATTTGGAAAGATGATGTTAACTTTCAACGTGGGTGGCAAATAGTGAATAACATTGTAGTTGTTAGTGATGTTGCGGAAAGAGGAGTGAAACTAGTCCAGGAATAACAGAATATTATTACCAAGAACGAAGATAAAAGGCAATTCATAATGCAGATTGTTAGTGAACACAGGAAAACGTACCCGAAGGCTACCAAATCTGGCCTAATGAAGCAGTAAATTTTGGTATGTTATTAAATTATTATTATTATTATTATTATTATTATTATTATTATTATTATTATTATTATTATTATTATTATTATTATTATTATTATTATTATTATATCCTTCTGAAATATAGATGGTACCTTGTGAATTGTGCATATTTCTGTTGTTTACCTCAATGTTAAACATACTGCCTAATTTTCTGCGAAATTCATAACTTTAGCTCCTTTGGGGGTCACCTTAAAGTAATTATATTTAGCTGAAATTTCTCAAGCAGCACTTTTTTTATATATTGGAACAAAATTAGGGGTTGGGAACTAGGTATTTCAAAACTTTGAAAATAAGGGCTAGTCTAATATATATATATATATATATATATATATATATATATATATATATATATATATTATATATATATATATATATATATATATATATATATATTTGAAACATAATATATATATATATATATATATATATATATATATATATCAAGAATGGAGGCGAGATGGTGATTGATTGGATTTGGAAGTTGTGTAATAAAGGGTTTATGGAGGGTATAGTCCGAAGGGATTGAGAGAGCTGTAATAGTACCCTTATATAAGGGTAAGGGAGATAAGGGGATCTGTAGAAATTATAGATTAATAAGTTTATTGAGTGTTGTAGGGAAGATATATGCTGATATTTTGGTCGAAAGAGTGCGCTGAGTGACTGAGGACTGATTGGTGAAGAACAAGGTGACTTTAGGAATGGTGGGGGTTGTGTTGATCAAATCTTTACATTGAAACAAATGATTTGGAGGAAAATGAGGGAGAAGAAGAATAAAATTGTATTTAGGTTTTATGGATTTGCAACAGGCGTATGATAGGGTTAATAGAGAAGCTCTGATGGCAGGTGTTAAGTGATATATGGTGTTGGTGGTAGGCTTCTGAATGGAATCAAAAGTATGTAGAGGATAGTGAGGCGTGTGTAAGAATAAATTGGTGTCAAGTGATTAGTTTAAAGTATTAATTAGCGGAGTTGAGGAAGGGTGTTTAGTGTCTTCTTTGTTATTTGCAACTTGTATATGGATGGGGTTATGGAAAGATTAAGAGGTGGGGGTGCAGGAAATGGTGTTAGAATGATTGAAGAATGGAGATGAGGGAGGGTGCCCTACCTATTATAGCGGATGATTTGGTTTCTGTGTGGTGAATCTGAAGAGGATGTTTGAGAGATTGGTAGAGAGATTTGGCACAGTGTGTAAAAAGGAGGGGCTTGAAAGTAAACGTAGATAAGAGTAAGGTTATGGTTGTGAGTTGAGGACAGTCCTCAGTGTGAAGTTATGTAGATGGTGAGCAGCATGGAAACAAGTGTGTGAGTTTAATATTTAAGGTATGTGTTGTATGAGAACGGAATGGATGATGCCAGAGTTGTAGGTCAGGAAAGTTGTGAATGGCAGGAAGGTGGCCTGGTTTGCAATTAAATCGTTGGTTGAATGTAAAAGGACTAAGCTTTGAGTGCGCTAGGGTCTTGCGATAAGGATGTTCGTTACCAGTGTTATTGTGTAGTAGAGTGCAGACTATGGTCTGGAATAAGAAGTATGTGCTGAGATGGACAATCTTAGGGGCGTGTAGGTGTGAGAAGAATTGATAAAATGAGGAATGAACGTATTTAGAGAGTAGTTGTGGTGTGAAGAAAAGGGGTAAACGAGAGAAATGAAAGTATGTTGAGATGGTTTGGGCATGTGGAAAGGATGAATGATAGTCGGTTGGTTAAGCGGATGTATAGTGTTGAGTGTGTTGGGAACCGACCGGCTGGGAGACCGAAGAAAAAGTGGATTGAGTCAGTATAGGAATGTTTGCATGAGAGAAATGTGAGTTTAGGCAAGAGGCGAGAAGGAAAGGTGCTATGACTAGTGAGAAAATGGCAGGGTTGTTGTAAGGGGTTATTGGTTGTGCCCAGCGGGCCAGGGGATGAACCCTAACACTGACGATTTACCATAGTGATGTCGTCGCGGTCCCGTAAAGCAAGCTCTAGGGTGGATTTTCTGATTGCGACGAATTCTACTAATTTAATGGTACAGAGGGGCGGTAAGGCTTGGCTCTTTTCGACTTTTGTCATATTCTTCTACTGCTTTTCTTTTCCGATGCTTGTCACGCACCTTACTCCCAGTCTTGGGAAGAAAAAGGAAGATGAAGAAAGAAAGAAATATATATTTATTAAAGAAATGGCGGAAACTACAAAATTGCAAAACCACCTCAAAATTATGTTCAATAACTTTTATAAATCTCTCCAGTGAGTAGATTTTTTTCCCTTTAGGTTTCAGACGTCTTCAAACTGATCGTACAATTTATCAGATAAAATTAGATTCCAAAAACATATTGATGAGAAAGAAATATTAAAAAAAAAAATCATCTCTATGAAATAAGAAATTGCGTCGTGATTGTGATTGGCCGAAGGAATGTGTTTTTTCTTTGCAAGATTAGATTGAAAATAAATTATAATATATTAGACTTTGTTATGAAATTTGTTTTTATTCTTTCTTCAATTTCGGTTAGGACCGGGAGCCGGTGCAAACAATTTTTTTTAAAATAATGGAATGAGCCGGAGATGGAGTCGGCAAAATATTTACCCGCTTCGCAGCACTCATTGGAATATAGGTTTATTAATATTCCAACAATAAAACTGCAAACATTTTATTGATATTAAGAGGCATAATTAAAATAATGTTTTAGCCCGTAAATCTGTCATAAAATACGAATTTTAATAATTTAAATTTTAATATTATACGTAGATTTCTTTGGTAATTTGTTTTGAAGGTATAAAAAAAATTTCATTTGTACTGAAATCATTTTAACACGAAACAAATATAAAACACATAAGTTAAGCTTATCGTATTTGTTATGTTACAAATTCTGAGCAATTACAATCATTACAGAATAGAGGCTACAAAAAACAAGACATTTTAAGATAAAACTTATTCAACTTAATGTCGTTTTCCTGCACTTCATTATTGATAATTGTCCATTCGCAATGCATTTGATTTAAAGGCGGATAAACCGTCTTAGAAACGCTCGAACAAATTAAATCTCTTTTTGAAAGACTAACCGAAGATTTAGATATTAAGGGATTTGTCCAATTATTGCTTCGGGCTGAGCCCAATTCCCCCCCCCCCCCTCCCTAAAAAAAAGGACATAAAATTCGTAATTTTCAGACGATTTTGACCACATAACACCAAACTGTAGCTTTTTCTGACGTCTAAAAACGTCGTTTTCGAGTGTATGTAGTCATTGTTTGGGTATTTTCAGTTTTTGAAAACCTATGTTTTTGACATTTGTCGAAACTCCGCCTAAAATATTTTTCGAAATGACTTCAAACTTGAAATATACAATGATTGGATTATTATCTAAAAAGTGTTGGAGCAGAATTTTGATATTTGACCCCATATCTAAACATTGGTCAAATTCAAAACCTATTTTTGTGTTTTCAAATTGAAAAATTGGGATTTCCCCCCCCACCCCTGTATAACCAATCTGCTCGAAATTTTCTGGACATTTGTAGTCGGGGGAGATGCACATTTTTTACTTAGTTTCTTTGTATTTGCAGTAGTATTGAATTTGTTCTTGAAACAAATTTTCAAAAAAAAAATTTGGGAAATTTTTAAAAAATTTTCTTTTGAGTATACAAAAAAATTATCTAAGCAAAAAAGGTGTATCTCGCCCGACTGTACAGGCCCTGTAAATTTGTTGATCGAAGTGGAAAAAATAATTTAGCAATATTTCACTTTTTTTTAAAAATCATACGTTTGAAAAAGTTAAATATATATATATATATATATATATATATATATATATATATATATATATATATATTATATAATTATATATATTAGTATATATATTATATATATATATAAATATATATATATATAGTATATATATATATATATATATATATATATATATATATATTAGGGCGTGTCAAATATTGACATTAAAAATATGTACATGCCACGGGGACCCCACTCATGATGATGAATTTTCAGTTCAGTATGGTCGATTCTTATGTAAGCCGTTGGTGGGTCGCTGTACTAGAAATATATAGTAATATATATAAAAAGATATATATATTTTAAGTAATAATATAATATATAATATATATAATATATATATATATAATATATATATTATATACTATATATATATATATATATTACTATATATATATATTATACTTATATATATCATATTATATATATCAGGGGCGTATACATTAGGGTAGGCAGGGTGGGAAGGTGTAATTGCCTCCCTATATAAAATCTTATCAATTATTTTGAAATTGTAAATGAAAACAAAATCTTATCAAATATTTTGAAATTGAAGGTGAAAAAGAAATTGAGAAAATTATAAATTAATCATTCGAAAGAAATCAACTACCTTAGTAAAACAATTATAAGAATTACAGTCAGGGAAGAAATTTTCCTTCTA
>JABUQX010025229.1:0-22500 GCA_015478945.1 Trachelipus rathkii | reverse complement strand
GGCACCCCGTAAGGAAGACCTTCGAAAGCCGGGGCCGGGGATGGGGCCGGGGTCGGGGCCAGAGCAATGGCAGAACGAGAGAACAGAGAATATGCTCCCGCACAATCTGTCATGCATGACAACCTTTCCCACTGGCCAGTGTTTACCGAGGGGAGGAAAACTTGCAAACTTTGCAAAAAGCTCGAGATGTCAGTCATTTGCGAAAAATGCAAAGTTCATCTTTGCCTTCTCCCTCGGCAACAAAATACCACATGCTTTGTTCAATATCATAAGCATTAGTCTAGTCTTGTTTTACCCTCTCTCTACCTATGCTCTTCCTATCTATATATATATATATATATATACTATATATATATATATATATATATACTATATA
Source organism: Trachelipus rathkii (assembly GCA_015478945.1). Classification (NCBI taxonomy): domain Eukaryota; kingdom Metazoa; phylum Arthropoda; class Malacostraca; order Isopoda; family Trachelipodidae; genus Trachelipus; species Trachelipus rathkii. The sequence continues at coordinate 22,124 of JABUQX010025229.1, read as the reverse complement.
GCTATATATAATATATTATATATAATATACTATATATAATATATTGAAAAAAGAAATTATATACGGTATTCATTATTATAATTATATATATTGAAAAGAAAATATAACACTATATATATATAACATATATATATATATATATGATAATATATATATATATTATACTATATATATATATATATATAATATACTATATACTATATACTATACTATATATACTATATCAATTATATATATATATGATATAATATTCATATATATATATATAATTTTATATTTTCATATTTTATATACAAACTTATTTTTATATAAAAATTGAAAAAACTTATACTTATTCCCTATTTATTTATACCTAATTTGTATGTTTTAGTTAGTAATTTACAGTATTATAGCCCATATTATTGCTTAGAGTGCAAAAATTTTTGTAAAATATACTCTTCTTATGGATGAATTTTACGATAACTATTTTTATTTTGCACTAAAAAATTTTTTAAATTTTTTTTCAACAATAGTTCTAATTTTATAGGTCCTATTCACCTTGGAATTTGCAAGGAAATTAATTTTCTTACAGTTTTTTCATAATTCAGGACTTAAAGGGTTAAAATAATTAAATGAAAATTGAAAAGTTTTTTTAGTTAAAGATATTAAACTAAACTTCATTTGAATAAGCTCTAAGGTTAAAATGACAGAACCCTAGCAGTTCTCCATTTTCAGGGGGTAACCTATTTCTTGTGGCTTCATAAATATTTCCTCCTGTACTAAATATTCTTTCACTTTCGACTGATGATGGTGGAGCTGAAAGGTATTTTATTGCTAGTTTTTCAAATTCATAAAAACTATTTCCAGTGTTTTTCCACCAATTGAAGAGAATATCATTGTCTTCACTGGTCAAAGTAGGCAAACTTAATATTGTTTATTCGATGTAATTCTGTATGTAGCTACCATGTTTGGTCCATTATCCCGTATCACTAAATGAATTCTATTTTTTGGAATATTGAAAATGTCAATGGCTCTTATAGGATCTGACAAATGACAAAGATTTTCGCCATATTGGCTACAAAATTTGGCTATAGTTATATATATAAATATAAATATATATATTACTATAATGTATATATATATATATATTATACTATATATAATATATGCTATATATATTATTTATATATATATATTAATATATATATATATATATATATATATATATATATATATATATATATATATATATATATATATATATATGTAAGGGGAAGTGAAATCCCCTTTTTTCTTTTTTGTTTTGTTTAAGTATTTTTGATGTTGATTTGAGATTTGACAAGAAACCATAGGAAATGGATTCTATAATTATATTTTAAAGTCATTGTAAACCATTGTTCATTCTATCGTTTTATATATGAAAAATAATATAATCCCAACAAGTAATTACTAATATATAATATTCTATATTCCAGCCTTAGTTCTTAGTATTTATTTAAGTTTTCTGAAGTATGATTTTGAAAACCTTTGTTTTTATAATTCTTTGTGTCCCAATTTTATTTATATTAATAATGGACACCATTGACGTTAATACTCCTGATAGAGTCCATTCTACTATTGGATGAATACGTTACCTTGTATATTTTTCCCAAGATTTCCAAAGGTAAGAACTAAATATTAAAAGTCCCTTAGATTTAAGTTAATGTTAAATGTTTTATATGGCTGAAATTAATTAAAATGTTCATAATACTTTAAGTATAAAAATATCTAAGTAAAGTTAAAACCCGTTCCAGTTTCTCCTGTGTCTGAATCTTAGACTTCCCAGCCCTTCATCCATTTACTCCCCAGCTCTTCAGTTCAACCCCGAATATTGGGACTTATCAGTCGAGGGTAAGTGCCTGAAGATAATTAAATAATTAAAGAATGAATAAATATTATAAATTTAATTTCAAATATAATTCCCAAGGAAAACTGGTGAAAGCATTTCTTATTGTTTATGTTTTCCCCCAGGGTTCCGTTGTTGGGCTACCATATAGCCGATTTCCGTTGCTGGGCAAATTATTGCCGATTTCCGTTACTGAGCAAGTTTTATGGCTGATTTCCGTGGCTGGGCAAGTTCTACTGCGTAATCCATTGCTTGGCTGCTTCTGCCAATTCTAGGCTGCTGTTCTTATCACTGATTCCCATTGAAGTAAAGCTTCATGATTGTGTGTAGAGTTTTGTTGGTTATTACCAAATTTTACCCTCATACCCTCATTCCTACTTTTTGGAGATAAATTCATCCTGAATAAAATAAGTTAAGTTTGGTTTTAAAAGAACAAGACAATAAGAATATTTAAAAATAAAGAAATATAAAGCCGTTTAAAATATCATTATATACTCACGGTTTATTCACCTTAATAAATATTATAGAAATATATTGTAAATAATTGTTATTATGTTTCCCCTTTTTGACTCTCGAACCACAATAGAAATTGCTACACAATATAGCATGTATGATTGATCTGGTTAAACACTTAACCGAATAATAGCCTCTTAATAGGCGAGCGTGGTTGTTTGTAGTTTAAGTTTATATTATTAAAGTATATATTTGATCTATAAATGTATATAAGTTTGGAATTAGTTTATTAAAAATATAACCAAAAAGGGTGTCATTAAAACCCCTCTTTAAATTCTTTAAATTAATAAATAGTATAAAAGTTTCCTTTGCTAAAAAATAAAATTCTGAAAGAACCAAATCACCCCCGTTTAATCTGCTGCACCTGTGTAATACGGTGAAAGAGTTACAGGGTCCTGCGATAAATTGACCCTCCTTCGCACGAAAGTCTATATTCTCTCTGCAGTTTGAAGGGAAATTGGAAAGTGAAGAAATATCTTCTCTACACATCTCTTACATCCTTATCAGGTAAAGAAATAAGAGATACTTAATAATAATTTCCCATTTAATTTTCATAGGTTAGGAATAATCTTTAGTACATAAATTTCGGTATTAGTTTCATATTATATAAATATATATAATAATATATATATATTAAGGGAAGTAACATTCCGTAGTATAAGGGTCATCCGTATTTCTAGACCATTCTATAAATATTGGTGATCCTGGAATTACTCTCCCTTACATAGCCTCATTAAATGGCGCCCGAACAGGGACTTAGTGTTCTTGCTCGTCGCGTTGCATTTTTTGAGTAGAATTGTGACTTGGTTCACACTTTCGTCTCTTGGATTTTCTGTAATCCGCTAGTTTTCCGTACAGTTCCAACAGTTCGAGAAACATATCTATTTAGTCCTTTGTTTTCCCTTCAATATTTAATTAAAAATCTTGGCTGATACTCAGAATAGAGACACTGCAGATCCAAAAGGACATAACCATCCTTAAAATAAAAAAATTAAAGAAATAAATTAATCAAAAAATGCAAAACCTCGAAGCACATATGTTTGCTTTCCCAGTCGTTGATCATACCTGTAATAGCTATTCGCCTGAGAGACAGGGGAATAAAGCTATTACAACGACATATCAATGTCCAAAGTCCAGTAAAAAGATTATTAAATCCCCCTAAAGTTCCTAATATTTCAAGAATCCCTAGACATAATAATGTTCCTTTGTATGCTGATTATAAACCTCAGTATACTGATTCATTTGCCCAGAAAGTGCAGTATCAATTAGAAATCATACAAGAAATATCATATCTTCTAAACCAGTTATCTGAAAGCTTAAAGGATACACAAATCAGTCATGCTGAATATCCTAACCATCATAATTGGAACAGTAGGAATAATAATTATTCCGCTAGTTATTAACGTAGCTCTTCCCCTAAGTCGGAGAAGAGTAAATATTATTATAATAAAAATTTCAGTAAATGGAACAATGTGCAGTCGTTGAATAATTCAACCTTTGGTTATGACAGGTCTTATGGTACAAATGCCCCACGAAGTATAAACGCTGATCATTACGACAGAGTATGTGATTATTGTAATAAGGTGGGCCATAGTCTAAATGAATGCTACAAATACCTCGGTATTTGTAGTTATTGCAAACAAGAAGGTCATAAAATAGCTGAATGTAGAAAACGTCCGATTCCTTTGTTTTCCCCTCAGAATAGTCGTAGCTCTAGTATTGTTTGCTTGTTTTGTAGGAAAGTACATCCTGGAATGAATTGTGTAATTAAAGCCCAGAAACAAGACGAGGTAAATGATACATATACTTTTAGTGATATCTCCCGTTCACTGCCTCCTCGTACTCCTCGTAAAATGGTGAAATCTTGTGAAAGGTGTGGCTTATCTCATTTGGAAGGTAAATGTTTGGGTAACGTTGGGAAATCTTATGTACCAGAACAATTGGTCGACTGTAAAACTCCCATGGTAATACATACACCAGTGGAGGAACCTAAACAACCTACACACATGGAGATAAATAACTCCGTTGAAAAAATTATTCAGTCCACCTCCCCAAAAGTAAAGAAACAGGAGGAGAAAATTGTTTCAAAAGAATTATCAGTTCCTAATGTTCTCAGTATAAATGATTTAACTGGTAGTACCGAAAGTTTGTGTCTTTTGGATGCCATTAATCACAGTGTGCAAAGTACAAATGAATCTAATTATAGTCATGAAAGCCATTGTGTTTTAAACGCTTCTGATTCCATAGTAAAAGGCATAAATGAATTACTTACTAGTGATGAAAGTCAGTCTTTTCTAGATGTTCCTGATTCTAATGTTCATAGTATAAAAGATGTAGTTGCTGATGATGAAAGTCAGTGCAATTTAGATGAAAAATCACGGTTGAATAAATATAGGTCAAAGTCTTCGTCTTCCCCACTTGTTGAAAATACTTCTTTAGAATATAAATTTCCTTTATTCCCTTTGCTAACAGTTGGAAAGAAATCTTCCTTGAAAAATCCAATAAATAACCCTTGGTACAATGTCAATGATAAACCTATTTCAAATTCAGTTCCAACACCAATACTTGAATCAAGATTGCGTGTAGTGCAAGTGGATTGCGATAAAGGAAAATCTGGTTCTTTGATAGTTCCCGTCGCTGTTAATCCAAATAGTCATAACTACTATAGTTGTTTTGTTGACAGTGGAACTGGAACTAGCCTAATAAGTAAAGAATTTGTTTCCAAGTGTTTTAGAGACGTAAATTTGTTACCGTCCATTGACTTAGGAATTAAAGAAATCAAGGGATTACATCGTAATCAGACAATACCGTTGATCATTATATAAAAATGAAATTAATTTTTCTTTAATAATTTTGTCAGCAAACCAATTGTTTTTTATTTTTAATTACATAGAATTCCTGCTGACTTTAATTGTATTAGAGCTGTTGGCCTTTGAGAGAAATGGGCTGGATGCTTATATTTTACTATGAATTAGTAAGTAGATAGGTTTCAAAAATAGACAATTGCATAGCCCAAAGATTAACTAGCCATATTATCGATTTGGGATTTATTTCCTTTCCATGGTGCTCTTAACATTGAAGAGGATTTGTGATTATGTCATTCTAAATAATTGAATAAATATTTGCCGCTAAAATATCTTTGGCATATCTCTTACTTAAATTTCCTTTTTTTAATCTCTTTCTTGCTACTTTTTTAATTTCTAGTTTTTTTTTGAAGACGAAGGTAATGAATAATTGAATTTAATTAAATAAATAGTGAATAAATAAAATGTAATTTATTGACTAAAGAATAATTTTTTATATGGCTATATAATAATCGTCCCCACTTTGGATAACTTATCTTAGATAGGTATTGAAGAGATCCAGATATATTAGGCATATTTTAAATTATTATCGCTACGGGAAAGCTTTATCCTAAATTTCTGATTTCTTTTAATATATTCTTGTTTATAGTTATTCTTATTCGCAGCTGCGATTATTTTATATATGTTGTAACATGAAATAATGAGATATGTTTTTTCAGTGCGCAATGGTTTTGGTTAGCCCTGTACTTTTCACACAAAAATATAGTGCAGTTTTTTGATTGATCTGAGTGCAATTAAGTGATTTCTGATTTAAAACAAAAGTTAACTCGTAGTTAATAATAAAAATGAAATTGGAAACGATTTTCTGTTCCGATTAGTTGGAAATACATTTGAAAATTTTTGTGTGTGAAATATCGCTATATCTGTAATCTACCTCAGCATATGGCTCAATTTGTTGGTAAATATTTAACATTTTGGATGAATCTGTTGTCCTTATCGTGCTGGTTCCCACAATTTCTAAATGCAGCAGGTACTGTGCTAAACCCATGGATACTTTTTAATAATTATTCGGTTCGAGAACCCTTATGAACCTTCCACTGTTTCTGAACTCTACCCCGGGTCGTGCTAAACTTCAAAGATCCAATATTTTGGAAATCAGAAAAAAAAAAATACTTGAATTGTACAGGGTGGGGAGTTTGGATTTAGTGGGGGGGGATGTAAGGGGGAGTAAAATCCCTTTTTTTCTTTTTTGTTTTGTTTAATGTATATTGAAGTCAATTGAAGATTTGAACAAGAATTGATAGGTAATGGATTCTCTAATTTATTTTTAAAGGAAATAAAATTTTTCATTCTTTCGTTTTATATATGAAAATAATATAATCCAACAAACCTCTAATATATATTATAGTTTTATTCAGCTTTAAGCTTATTAGTATTTAATTTAAGTTTTTCTGAAGTCGTATATAACTTTGTTTTTATAATACCTTTGATGTCCAATTTTAGTTTATATTCATAATGGAGCACATTCAGTTATACTCCTGATAGAGTCATTCTCTATTGGATGAATAGTACCTTGTATATTTTTCCAAGATGGTTCCAAAGGTAAGACATAATATTAAAAGATCCCTTAGATTTAGTTAATGTTACAATGTTTTTATATGGCTGAAATTATTAAAATATTCAAAATACTTTAAGTATATAATATCTAAGTAAAGTTAAACACCCGTTCCAGTTTTCTCTGTGTCTGATCTTAGACTTCCAGCTTATCCATTTACTCCGCTCTTCAGTTCAACCCCGATATTGGGTCTTATAGTCGAGGTAAGTGCTGAGATAATTAATATTAAAAGCGAATAAATATTATAATTTAATTATTCAATATTAATTAGGAAAATGGTGAAAGCATTTTCTTATTGTTTTGGATGTGATTCCCCAGGGTTCCGTTGTTGGGCTCCATTAGCCGATTTCGTTGCTGGGCCAATTTTGCGATTTCCGGTTACTGACAAGTTTGTTATGGCCGATTTCGTGGCTGGGCAATTTACTGCGTAATCCTTGTTGGCTGTTCTGCATTCTAGCTGCTGTTCTTATCACTTGATTCCATTTGAAGTAAAGGCTCATGATGTGTGAAGAGTTTTGTTTGGTTATTACCAATTTTACCTCATTCCTACTTTTGGAGATAAATTCATCCTGAATAAAAATTAAAGTTGGTTTTAAAAGAACAAGAAATAAGATATTTAAAAATAAAGAAATATAAAGCCGTTTAAAATATTATATACTCACGGTTTATTCACCTTAATAAATATTATAGAAATATATTGTAGAATTTAATTGTTATTATGTTTCCTGTTGTTTACTCTCGAAAAATAGAAATTGGCTACAACATATACATGTATGATTGATCTGGTTAAACACTTAACCGAATAATAGCCTCTTAATAGGCGAGCGTGGTTGTTTGTAGTTTAAGTTTATATTATTAAAGTATATATTTGATCTATAAATGTATATAAGTTTGGAATTAGTTTATTCGAAATATAACGAAAAAGGCCGTCTCAAAACCATAGGTAAATTCTTTAATTAATAGCAATTTGTATTTTCTTTTGCTGAAAAAATAAATTCTGAAAGCTTTAACCCCCGTTTAATCTGCTGCACCTGTGTAATACGGTGAAAGAGTTAGTCGGCACAGTGTTGTATTGACCCGCCAGCACGGAATTTAGTGTCGCAGATAGGGCTGCAATTCTCAGGAAAATTGGAAAGAGAAATATTACGCTTATTATTGGAAAAATATAATGCGTAGAGAAAAAAGAAACTTAATAATCATTCCGTTTAATTTTCATTGATTTGAAATAGTTTTTAGCTTAATTATTTTCCTTGTAATAATATATAAATATATATAATATATATTTTAAGGAGTAACATTCCGTAGTATAAGGGTCATCCGTATTTCTAGACCATTCTACTAATATTGGTGTCTGGAATTTACTCTCCTTACATATTATATATATATATATATATATTATACTAGTATAGTGAATATATATATATATATATTATTTAGTATATATGTCTATACCTAAATATTCCTTATATTCAAATAAGATGTTTGAAATTTCAAATTTTAAGTATTTAAGTAAACTGACTTTATTTGACTAATTTATTTTAATCATTGGAATACACGGCTCGATTATTAACGGCAACGAAGCCGATTACCATACTTCGGCATTGTTGGCCGAATACTTCCGGAATTATTCCGACCATTCTAATTATATACTAATATATATGTATTATATATATATATATATAGGTATATATATATAATTATTATATATATATTAGTATATATATATATATATAGTATATATTATATATATTTATATGTAATATATTATTATATATATATTATGTATGGTGTGTGTGCTCGTTTCCCGTGGCGAGAAGGTTATTTTTTGATAGTTCAAAATCATTTCAGTTTATAGTTTATTTTGCGAAATCCCGAAGGGACAATCTTCGAATAGATTTGAGAAACGAAGAAAAGGTGTGTGCAACGAAGAATCATATTTTGCGGTGTAGAAGGAATTCAATCCTCAGATTAATGTATTAAATGTTTAAAAATACATGAATCAAATTTATATACAAGGAGAGTATATCGGTGTGGTGAAATTATGAAAGAAGAAGTATAGATGATTTCTTGAAAACGTGTTTTTGAATGCTTATATTGCAAATTATAATCTAGTCAACTTGGAGTAATGTTTTGTCATTTCTTTTTTTATCTATTGATAAATATTAAAGTGCTTAAACATTTGTGGACATAGGATATACTATAATTATTGTTATGGTATTGGTGTTATTTTCTTGTAGCAATTTATTTGAAAATTTTGTGAATATTTTATTAAAAATAAAAATCCCTGTATTACTATTAGGAACCATTTTATCACCTGATGATAAATTATCCAAGGACTTTAAAAAGTTCCATAATTTGCGAAAAACCATTCCTTTTATCAAATCAAGTGCAACATAGCCCAACTCTTCGTTGGAATCTTTCAAATACGATTATTAAAACTCCTTATAATGATAATTTACATCTCATACGTAATGTTTGAAATCATTTTATATACTTGAGCATAGTTATATACTTATTAAACAAATACTAAACAATAGATCTCGAAACAAAATCTGTCATTGATTTATCTAGTATTTCTCACAATCCACAGATTATTATTATAAATATTATTATTATATATATAATATTTACTATAATTACATATATGATATAATAATATATATATATATATATATATATAATAATTATTATTATTATATATATATATTCTTATTTAGCATTTGCATTTTTAAAACAGAGTCCATTCCATTTTCGAGCTTTTTTCAATTTATTGAGTCCTTTTTTCATATAATTTTTTATTTTTTGATTTTCTCCGAAAATTTTAAGTTTTTACAATTGAAGATAGCAATAATTACTTGTTCTCTACTCTCTTTTATACGAGGTGTGTTGAAATCAATTTTCAAATCTTATTTTATAAGAATAAGTTTTCACAGTTTCAACTTCTGGTTAATCTATAATGCAAGAAAAAAAAGAAGAAAACTAAAAAGAAGTGAAACAAATTACCTTATGTAAAACTTGGAATATATATTAATATATATATACTATAATATATATTATAGGTATATAATAATATATATTAAATATATACTATATTTTATTCTTATTAATATATGCAAGTATATCAGCATAATAAACTCAAACATACTTTCCAGCTTGAGCAAGATAATCATCATCGAAAATAAAACTGATTACACAAAGTGATATAAAAGTGTCTTAACTTATAAATATTACGGCAACTTAATATGCTTTAGGACCTAACCATTTACTTACCAAAACACAGTTTTCTGCCAGGCTCTTACTCGAAATAATAAAATTATAAATTTATAGAGAGATCCTTTGCATTGAATCATAAGATAGGAGCAATTAATAATGCTGGTAGTTTAAAAATTAATTTGACTTTCATAACGATATTGACTGTTCTTATTTTAATCTTCAGGATTTACACATTAGGAGAAAGTATTACATAAATTTAATCCCAACATAAACTAGTTGGGATTAATATAGTCTAATTTAAGTAGAACTTGCACTGTTATATGCTTAACAATTTAAAGTTGCATAATAAACAAAACACTATATTTCCGACGATCTTCGATTTATATCCTTGTTATTTTATTTTAATATAATGTAAGGAGGTTGCGCGATACATATGCGCCTTGCCAAATTACAAATATATACAAGGGAAAGTAATAGTCGATATATTAAAATTTAAGATATGCCTATTTTAAAAAAAATTGGTTAATAAATATAATATTTTCAATAATAATGAAAGTTTTTAAATTATAAAATTTTAACAAATTCCGCCAGGAGATATGATAGCCTTGGGCTACAATGACTATTTTAATGAGTCTAGTTTGATTAATGAGCTTGTCAACACTTTTACGGCTGTTGGGACGTTTTAGGCTCTACCACTCTGCTCGAGTCATCAGCTTGCTTTATCACAATTATTTTTGAACGTCTTACATTAGAGACTTTTATTGATGAAACTTGTTTGCTAATTCTAATGGATACAGAATTCTTATTGAATGGTATATCAAATTTTCCATTACTTTGTTTAACTTTAACAGTTCTCTTATTTGTCTTATCCTAGATAAAGGCTGTATCCAGGAAGGGAGAGGCTTTAACGAATGAGATTTTATTAAGCATATATATTTAATTTGAATTATATAATTTTCCTCAAAGAGATTTGAGATATATTAACTCACCGCTACAATAGAATTAGCTTAAGCACTCTCTACATCGGCTACACCGCATTCAAATACCATAGTGTTTAATTCTTTCCTGATTATAATTGCTCTTGGTATCAGAGATTGCTTCTAAAGAACCTGTCCAGGTTTCCTTCAGACTTCGTCATTTGCATCTTTAAATAAGAGAGTATACAATAAAAACGAAATGAATGAGTTTAGGAGTTATGGTTTCAAGATAAATAGCTTCTGATTATAATATAGATAGATAGATATATGCATTTTTTATAAAGACAGTTGTAATATAACAGTTCGAAAATATTAAGCCCATCTACCTACCACTATCTTAACAATAATTTCCAGATCCGTATTGACGCTCATAAAGACCACAAGCTGAATAATTGGGAATACGTATATGCTTAATTTGTTAATTTTGAGTTCATTCTCTGAATTCATTGGACCCCAGAGCCCTAGACAAGATGTCTGCCCCCTTCACGAATGTTCTAGCGTTATCAGAGTAAAGGAAATCTGGGATGGTATATAGGTTACAAAACCTTTGAAAAGCTAGTAAAAAATTTGTCACACCGAAGTCAGGAACTATTTCTAAATGAATTGTTTTTACATTAAAGCATGTAATAATTATGATAAACATTTGTCTGTTTACTGTAGTCTCATTAGTCAATATATGACCATAAAGTAATGCCTGTAATTTAAAGGCACTATTAATTCTATGATGTGTTAGGGTGTCAAGTGCACTTAAGATTTTAAAGCAAAACATTGATTTTTTTGCATAACATACACTGATTTAAGACCTTTTTTATTATGCGGCTTTGGGAATCCAGAAACCTTGGTTTCTAATATATAATGTACTATCTAATTCCAAATGCTGCATTTTTTTTTATGAGCTTCAAATATTAATAAGGTGGTGAAGTGGTGGTATCTGGACAAAAGGATAGGATTTTTTATATCATAATTAAGTATGTAATATTAGATATTCTACCCTTGAATCTTAAAATGTCATCACATCCAAAAAATTAAAGTTTAAGTTATTAACTGTTGGTTTGCACCTTTTGATTCCGATTTTTTTAAAATTCAATCTCTTTTAGTATATGAGAGTTTTTGTACTTTTTTGTCCAATATTTAAGAGAATTTTTTTGCAAGGTCTTCTTAGCTAATTTGCTTAGACCATATAAAATAACTAGTTATATTTTTACTTTTTGAAGTTGCTCCAAAGGAGAAGTGGACAATATTTGATCATCATGTTGTTATGTTTAGTATAAATTCATTAGTATTCAAATTTAAAGTATTCGTTCTCAACATGAATTCTACAAAGTGAAAGCATTAGAAATTTTGGCCACCTTCCAGATCCTTACAAAGCCACTCTGAACCATGTTCCACCTATTTAAATTTTTCGCAAATTGTTTAAAGTTAAACCCCTGGTCAAGGTCTGCTGGGTTTGAGCAGTTTGCACATGTTAAAAATAATTTTTAGTTTTTATTTACTTCTGATTCTCAACATGAAGTGATAAAATCTTTTAACCTGTTATTACATACTAGTCCTTGCCTTGGTTCACCTGTCAAAAGCAATTAAGAACTACTTTGTGAGTTCCATCATTATATTTTACTATTCAAATGATGTTAAAATAAGATAGTCTAAGAATAGTGGATATGCTTTTAAAGCTAAAAGGACTCTATAGGTTCTAAGGTCTGGAAATTACATAGGTTACTTTTAACAGGTGTTATTTGGCTTGGCAAACAAAAGTTATTTGTTTCTTCATTAGAAACATAGCAACAACCCATAACATATTAGCAGATACTGTCAACCAAAAATTCAGACCATTGTATACCCGCCTAGTTCGATTCTTGCCGGGTATGACGGGTATACGGGTATGAATTTTAATCCTTCCTTTCAGTTTTACCCCATTAGATCAACATTTTCGATAATTTTCAGTCCCTTCTTTTTTAGCTTCCAAACACTTCTGCATTACAACTTCCCTCTTAGCGTAATCAGGTATTGTAGTCTAAAGGATCAAGAATTGGAAGTTTCAGAAAGTTTGGTCGCTTTGTACTCACGAGCTCCTATTTCTGGCGACACTGCAAGGATGTTTCTTTAATTTGCTTTATACCCAAGCACTTTTTCATACTCATTTTCCATGCTCCACATCCTACATGCCATTTGGATATTTTAACATAAAGTTCAGTAAAGTTAAATACAATGCGAAATTATTCTTACAAAAGTAGAATAAAATGTCACTCTAACAAGTAACAACAAGTACTAATTGAGCCTTGTATACATTGGTCAAGTAAATTCAGCAAGTGAATTTGGGCGAGTTTGAAACCGAGTACATAACAGCGGCTTTCAACTCCTTCACACCTATTTACACTATGCTTTTAAAAAGGGGGTAAAGAGTCGGCTAAACCTGTGTTTTTCGGATGTCACGTACGTATTTTAAATTAAACGTCTCCACATTATTATTATTATTATTATTATTATTATTATTATTATTATTATTATTATTATTATTATTATTATTATTATTATTATTATTATTATAATTATTATTATTTTAATTTAATTATTGAAGAGAGCTCCTGCTACTCGTCTTTTCGCATACAACTCTCCGGAGGTTCCAGACTTTAACGCGATGCTCATTCTTACGTGCACTCCATTGGCAATGTGTGAAACATTCTTCCTTCTGTTTTACTTCCCTACTACTTTTAACTGAAACATTTTCAAACCCCCTTGAATTCAGTTCATGTCATCCTTTAATACGTTTCGAATATAGACATGGCCTTTCCCCAACTCTGGTGGATTCAGTGTAGAACTCTGGTGGCCCTTTTCCAACTGCCCTAATATATATAATGATATATAATATATATATTACTAGATATATATCATAGTATATATATATATATATATATATATATATATATATATTATATTATATTATCATATTATTTTATTTATTATATTATATATATATATATATATATTATTATATATATAAATATATATATATTATATAATATACTTATATATATAATATTATATATTATTATTATATATATATAATAATATATATTATATTATATATATAGTATATTATTATATAATATTATATTTATCGGTATATATTATATACTATAATATTATAATATATAATTATAATATATTCTTTTCATATTAATTTATTGTAATCCAATAATTTGTGTTAATGCACACTGCTAGAAACTTTCAAATATTAAGTTTGTTGGATACTTTGGCTTAACTTAATAAACTACAACTGGTTGACTTTTAAATTTTTTCCTTCAAAAAGATTTGTAATATACTCATAATTTCTTCGCTTTCACATGAATCTTTGACTAATGCAAGCGCAGGACTAATTCCATGGCCAAATTTCTTCATTCTTGGTTGAAGTTCAACTTTCGTTTTTGAATGACTTATCCAGCAGCATTTATCAAAGTAGATAACATAGTGAGCCGCGATGTACTCTGATGACCACTTATAAAATTCTACTGAAGAATATCAAAGACCTGCCCCACTCGTGTTTTCGTGAATTGAGATTACCGTCTATCCTCTGGCCTAGAGTCTTTAACACCAGTATGTGCGACCATATGTAAAAAAGTATTAGAACGTCAAATGACATGGTTTAAAATTCAACGAGAGAATGAGTTAAGTTGTCCTGATTGATATGCGCATGCGCCCTGTGGAGAATCGCCCTGCCCTACATCATCCCTCGAAATAGATAGAGACAATTTCTATGTTACATCTCCCGTATTACGCCTACTCTGGGCTTAAGCATACTTTGCGCTGTCTTTCTCGTCCTCTTCCCTCTATAGGTGAAGTATTTTGGATAAATTAATATATTGTACTTGCAGTATTGATAACGCGAATTATACATTATATGTTTATTCAAATTCATTTTACAATATTTCACTATCGCCACTGCCAGTTACAGCTACATTAAATCTAAAGTTTGTTGACTTGCACTTAAAACCTCATCAGCTACGAATTATATTATATATTATATTATATAGGTATATATATATAGTATAGTATATATATATATTATTATCTATATATATTCATTCATATATTATATATATATATATATTATATTATTATTATACTATATATATTACATATATATATATTAGGGATGTTACCGAACATCCGGCCGGGACCTCGATTTTTTGGAAGTTCCGTTCGCCGAACTAGCTTGGTTCCGGCCGAAACTAACCGGAACTTTCTACTTTTTCAATGTCTTTCTTAATAAATTCAGTAATTTATTTGTCATTTACACAGTTTGATTGCCATAAAATAATATTGAAAATTGATATACAGTCGTCCTCGTAGAACGCGGGGGTTAGGTTCCCCCCGCGTTATAGGCGATATCGCGTATGACTTTAAACCCCCTGAAAAATCATCAAAATTTTTACCTTTGTATTAGGTGAATAAAATAGCAGCAGTATTTTACTTATCCCTAATAATAATAATAAATTTTCAGATACAATGTTATTTACAAAACAGTATATAAACACATATTTTATTGAATAGTTAATTAGTAGGATATTTTACATTACAGTACTCAACATATCTTAAAATGAGCAAAAGTTTTTTAGTTTTTTTAAATGAAAATATACAATGTACAACCTTTTAAAATTGGAGATAAAATGTTTCTTATATATTTATCTGGACTATCCTGAGGACTGTAATGTAAATTTTAAAGTTTAGCCAATTGAGCACAAAAATAAGTTCTTTCAAATTGTAAATGAAGTTGGAGGTTTAAGAGATTGAAGGCAGTCCATAATCTGTAGGTTGTATTGCCTGCTTTTTTGATAAATACATCGTTATCGGTAATTGACGCTTTTGCCCTTAATATTCTTGATATTCTTTTTTTTTTCTTTTCATTTCATTATCTTAACGTATGTATGTATTATTATATATATATATATTCCTATGTTGCTCTCTACTCTCTCTATTGTGTCTCTCTCTCTCTGATATAACTCTTACTCAATGTTTATTATATCTGTGCGTTAGTCTCTCGCGAGCTGTGCTGACAGAGACGAGCTCTCTCGATACTATCTGTGTGCTAGAGTCCTCGCTCTGTCTTCGTAGAGTGAACTCTTTTACTGGTGCTCTGCTATATGATATAGACAGCGGTAGATATAATATCTGAGAGAGTAGGTACATATAACTTCTTCTTTTTTCTTAGCTCTCTCTCTCTTCTCTCGATAGTGATCTCCTCTGTGTGTATCTAGCGCACCATGCGGGCTACTGTGTGTGTGATGCATACTGTCTCGCGCATATTACTGATCAGATCTGGTCTACTCTTGTGTATGTAGTTTATTTATATCTCTCCTCAATCGCAGTCATCTTCATATCTCATGTGCTATAGTAGTGTGTCTCGGTGATTTGCATGGTTTTTGTCGAATCTATATCGTACATATGAGTGCTAGTCAGTCGCTCTAGTGGTTTATGTAAGCGTATGTTCATTTGCTACTTATTATATATTTATAATTCGGGTGGAGTGACGTATATGTGTGTGTACTCATGATACTTGTCCGGTGCTCATAGGATGGTACTGTGAGTATATCTGTGGGTAGATACGGAATAATTTTTTATTTCTTTATCTAAATTTAACCCAACATGTGTTTGCTAAATTATTTATTATTATTAGATGAAATCCATACTTATCTTAATTAGGGTCAATACGCATGGATTAATTATTAGTTTATGAAAAAAGTGCGTTCTAAAAATAAAATAAACGCCATCGACGATCCTCCTCTCTTTATAAAAAAATACGATAAAAAAATCAGTTGATTTAAATATTTTGATTTTTTTGACATCCCCTCTTTCTTCAGAATTAGACCTCGGGTAAATAAAATATGTACCAGGGTGTTATCTATTATTAATTCATTATTTATTATTATTATTCTATTATTATTATTATTATTGATTTATTAAATTATTATTATATTATTCATTATTATTTTATTATTTTATTATTATTATTTTAAGAAATATAATCTATTACAGTAGACATATTCCTAATATCGAACCAACCCCGAATATATAACTAACTTTTAGCAAAATATTTATAATTGTTTAAAAAAAAGATTCCATATTTTCTTACTTAAAATTTGAATTTATTTGAATTTTGATATGTTGTTGTAGGAAAAGAAGTTGCTCTCCATGTTTGTGGAGTTAACGTCATCTCTTATCCTCAACACGTACCGCTTTCTGAAAAAGCTTTAAACTTTGAAGACCCGTAAAACTTTATATAAGTTGCGTTTCAAGCCCGACTCAGCCCGGCGGGCAAGGCGCACAAGCATCGTTTCGACGCCCGTTTGCGCACTTCTGTCACGTTAAACGTCACGTGCAGGCGCCGTTGTTAAATCTCGATTCGGGAATTAATAAACGCGTGCTGGCGGAGATCTTGTTTATCACAAATCTTTTTAACATGTGTCCGAATGACCTTGCCAAACTTTTCTTAGTTTTACAGTTAAACTTGTTATATTAGGATATAATTATATCATATCATTTCATTAATATTTATAATTTTTATTATATAATATTTATATTATATATATATAATATATATATTATATATATCTTATATATATATATATATTATATTAGATATTTATATATTATATATACTATGACTATATATATATATATAAGTATAAGAGTCATGGGCGAGGCAAGATTTCATTTAGGGGGTGGCAAAGGTTGAGTGTATATATATATATATAATTATATATATATATACTATATATATTATATTATATATTATTTATTATTATTATTATTATTATTATATATAATATGATATATTATATGAATATATAATATATATATATATATATTATTATATAATATTATATATATATATATATATGATATATATTATATTATATATTATTATATATTTATAATTATATATATATATTATATTATAATATGTTTTGATAATTTAATTTTACCTATCCATTGATCATAAATCTTTTTCATTTTATTCTATAAAAGACAAAATGTTTAGATAATCTAAGGTTCATTTTTTATCCCAGTTTAATAACAAAAGGGCCCCCTTCTTATTCTATATACGCCAATGATAAGAGTATTGTTTACAATTGCCAGCTGATCCGACGGGCGCGCTCGGCGTTTCCAGGTACTCAAATTCCTGTCTCTGATTGGTTAGTGTAATTTTTTTTCAATTCGAAGCGTTTCGGTTATTTTGCCTATCGCTGCACTCGATTTCTGGAACGCAAGCCTATGTATATTGCCTAATTTTACCTATAATGAGTAATTTTAATAAAATGCGATTGAAATTATTAAAATTAATGAAAGTATTACCAAGATTTAACGAAAATAATTTTAATAAAATGCGATTGAAATTATTAAAATCAATGAGATCGTGTGCAAAATCGATCGGAAAACGATGAATAGATCAGAGTCTTTTACGAGAACTATTATCTAAATTTTAGTACTGGAAACGGCCAGCGCGCTCGATAGGATCAGCAAGAATTGTAGCAATACTCTTATACTTATATGTATCATTTTCATGAAATGATACGATATATTAGGTATCCTTAATACTAAAAGTTAACTAAAGTTTAAGAAAATTTTGGCAGCCATTTTGACAATAGTTTTTGCTTAAAAGCAAAATTTGTTTGTAAACAAAGTATCTTTCCGCAGCCCGCCCGTTTTTTAATTCTCGAAATCGAGGATTTAACAGCGGGCGCCTGAATGTGACGTTTACGTGACGTAGAAGATGCGCAAACGGCTCTGGAACGATGCTTGCGCTGTGTGCCGCCCGGGCTTGCAGTCGGGCTCTGGAAAGCAGTTATGTACAGGTGTAGCTGAAGTCGAAAAGTTCCGGTTCCGGCCGGAACTTTCCAGCGGACTTATTTCAAGGTTCGGACAAGTTCGGTTCGGCCGGACCAAAAATTTTCTCGGTTCCGTGTACATCCTACAATATATATAATATATATATATCATACTTATATGTTTATTTATATTATCTATATATATTATTTATTATATCGTATATATATTATTATATATATATTTTTATATTATATTAATATATATTATATTATTATATATATTATATATATTTATATATAGATCTGCATTTCCTTCTTTGCTATCAAGTTCATTGATTCTGATATGCAACTGCATTAACAAAAAATAGGTGAATTGTCATATATCACATTTATGATCCATAGTAAAGGTTTGATGTACGCTGACTTGACAACTCAGATAATAAGTGGACATGTATATGATCATATAAAATTAACAATTCTTTCGTGTTCAACCCTTTACTTTACATTGAAAAAAAAAATAAAGTAAACTTAAATTTTATGGTTTCCATATGAACGGTTTCTAAGAACCCTTCACAACACAAAACCAAAACTCTGCGTTAGGACTATGCTAAGACATTTTCGATCATATACTTTCATATAGAGTGGATTCGATCCGACATCCTCAAATTTTCCTAATCCTCGAACTCACAACCACACACACCCACACACACCCACCACACCACACAACACACACACCAACAACACACACACACACACACACACACACGACACCACACACACACACACACACACACACACACAACAAACACACACCACACACACACACACCACCACACACACACCACACACACCACCACACACACACACACAACACCACACACACACACACCACACACACACACCACCACACAACACACACACACACACACACACACCACACCCAAACACACACACACACAACACACACAACACACCCCACACACACACACACACCACACCACACCACACACACACACCACACACACACCACACACAACACACACACACACACCACCACCACACACACACACACAACACACACACACACCACAACACAACACAACCACACAACACCACACACACACACACCCAAACACACCCACCACACACACAACACACACACACACACACACACACACCAACCCACACACACACACCAACACACACCAACACACAACACACACAAACACACACCACACACACACAACCACACACACACACACACCACACCACACCAAACAACACACACACAACACACACACCAACCACACACACACACACACACATATATACTATATATATTATTTTATATAATATGTTTATACATATTATTATATATATATATATAATTATCTATATTTTATA
The DNA here is from genome assembly GCA_015478945.1 of Trachelipus rathkii. NCBI lineage: Eukaryota > Metazoa > Arthropoda > Malacostraca > Isopoda > Trachelipodidae > Trachelipus > Trachelipus rathkii. Next base: position 1,911 of record JABUQX010025229.1, on the reverse strand, counting down.
TAATATATATATTATATATCTATATATTATTACTTTTTATATATATACATACCGTATTATGAAAATATTTCAGCAATACAGACATATCCTTTTTTCAAATATAAAAATTATTATTCCTTATGAAATCTTACGTAACTCATTCTGAAAGTAGGAGTTAAATGCTGCTCGCAAGTTTTATTTTTTGTGTTGTCTTAGATTTTTGGATTGGTAGCCGAGCTCACACATGCCTCACATGGTTGATAATGTTATATTCTTCACTATTACTTTCAATCACTCAGATTTATCGATCACTATCATACACCTATCATTTACCAATCTTTCTTTTTGTCGTTCGAACGAGCCTGACTTTTAATGGTGCCTGTGTTGACTTTCGACCACCCATCGTTTTCTCCAAACAGCATTTAATTGGTCAGTTTTTGAGTGGAGGATTGAATATTTTAGCTAATGAGAAACACTAGAAATGCAAAAATATTTGAGGTCGAATAAGGTATGATCTTGTATTAAACCAATATATTGGTTTTGTGCTAACTCATACCACCTTTAAAATTATGGTGAAATTCGTTTAGAGAAAAATCTGAAAAAATCACAGCTACACCTAAACTTATTTAGGATGTAAACGTCACTTATATACATGTATGTGTATGGAAATTCTGTGAAACAAAAAGGATTGAATAAAGATGCTTTCAATGAGCATCAGTTGTATTAATATAAAAAAACGAGAATACATGCCACATTTCCTTATATATATATATATATTATATATTATAATATATATTATAATCATATATATTATATATATATATTAATATATAATATATATTATATATATCTGTGGGAGAAAATAACCACAACATTCGTTTGCGGTCTTTTTGTTTTTTTTTTTTTTTTTTTTTTTTCTTTTTTTTTTTTTTTCTAAAAAAAAAAAATTTTTGTTACAAATGGGGTAGCTAGGAGGCAGTAGTATTTGAGTTTTTGTCCCCGTTTACTATTTATACTCTAGATGCTCATGTATGCCTAGATTTCTGCGTGCAGAGTTTGCGCATCTCACCCAAGTTCGGGAAAGCGAGCAGCTGAATATAATATATATATATATTATTAATATATATTTAATATATATATATATATATATATTAATATATCTTATATATTATATATTACTATTATTATTATATATATAGTATAATATATATATTATATATATATATATATTGTGTAATCTTCTCCATGATAATGGAGTTTTTACACCCAAATTGTTTAAACCTCTTTGACTCGTCTTTAATTGCAATTTTTTGCATATATAATATTATATATATATTATATTATATATATTATATATATATATTTATATATATTATTTATATATAATTATTTATATATATATATAATACAATATATATTTTTACATTTATTGATATATTTGATTTTCAATATTTATTTTAATATTTCAAACTATTAGCAACTTCTCTTTATAATTACTAATATTATATCATTATATATTATATTATATATATATATATATATAAGTTAATATATATACATTATTATATATATATAATATATACTATTAAATGGAAATATATATATATATTGTTGCGGATTCTCATTATTTCTTGTTTGTTTTCTTTTTTTCATGCTATGAACCTTATTATCCCTTTATTACTTGCCAACAGTTGGAGAAGGAGTTAAAATGATACGCATTCGTTTTCTCATATATATTTGCACACAACTTAAAATAATAAAATGCCTTCTCACTCAACTTTGTAAAAATTCATTTGTTAAAAAATATACACCAATCATTAGGAGAACAGTCATTAATTTTCTTACGAGGTAAATTTTCCTTAACTAGCAACCTGAGTAACCTGTTCTCACTGATAAAATCCGTAATAATTTTTCACAAACCTTAAGTAATAT
>JABUQX010025228.1:12500-35386 GCA_015478945.1 Trachelipus rathkii | reverse complement strand
TATTTTTAGAAAGAAGAAGAAGAAGAAGTAGAAGAGAATCAATCAGAAGATCGTCATCAAAGAGTGAAATTCCCCCTCCCATTTTTTCCCCTTTTTGTTTTTTAAGACAGTTTTTTAGTTATTGCGATTTTTTCTTTCCTCTTGGTTTCATCACTCACAAATTTGAATGCCTTTTATATGAGGTTATTAATAAAGTAAAATAAGAAAGGGACTTTAAAAGTGATTAAACGTTAAGTTAAAATTCAATTTTAAACCGATCTTCTTATTTATCTTTGAAATCAAAGTTAGTGAAAAAATCATTACTAAATTTTATGTACATACATTTAGCAAAAGTGTGTTTCATAGTAATTTATAATACATAAACCAAAAAAGTGGAAAATTGATTTGTTTTATTCCATAGAACAATATTTTGAAATACTTTTACTATAAAGTGTATTACGGTAAAACAAAAAAATATAGATCATTTGATCATGCCTACAAAACTCAAATGGAAAATTTATTTGTTATGAAGTTAATTATATTTCTCTCAAATGAAAATATTTTTTTAATGTATTTTGGGGTCCAGAACATAAAAACAATGTTGATTGATTAACTCTTGTTTTTAAAGTAATAGGAATATAATAATAATAATAATAATAATAATAATAATAAAAATAATAATAATTGAATAATGTTAAATAAAATAATAATTTAATAAATGAATTTAATAAATAATTATATTTTCAATTAATTTATGGATATTAGTAAATGAAAAATAAATAAATCAAATATAATAAATAATAATAATAATAATTAATATATAATAATAATAATTTAATAATAATATAAAATAATAATAATAATAAAAGAAAATTATATACCTGAAGGATGCTTCATTTTTTTTTCTTGTCTATAGTATTCTGCTTCAGGAGCTTTCCTTTTCATGATCGAGCACTAATCACCAAATATGGCGGCTCTCCATTTTCCTTTGTAAATGTGCTCCATCATCGAAATGTCTTGATGGAATTGCAAGCCATGTTTGTCGCGAACATCATCAAAATTTTACAGGAATTAATTCCAGTGAAGTGTTCTTTACACCAAAACTCTCAAAAAGTTCATTGTTCGATAAGCAACAAATCGTACCCAAAAGCATGTTCATCGAACAAAAATGCATCTAAGGTTCGTAATTCAACAAACCGTACGTAGAAATTTTCAGCTTTGAAATTTCCCAGAAAACCATTGAAAACTTTTCAAAAATGATGCTTTCTCATTGTCGCTTATCATTGCTTCAAACTAACGGTCTTTAACAAGTAGCCTGATGCTTGATTTGTGAACAGAACTATAATACTGGTAACAACATCATAATTGCTTTTACGTTCTTCAGAGCATAAAGATGAGCGCGGGTATTTTTGGCGTCGTTTATATAATGTTGATCGCAATCATAGAAAGGACTATGCTCACTTCTCTTAAAAGCTTATAATAAATACTATTTTAAAAAACCCCCTCAAATTTAACCAATGTATACCGGGTATGGAGTCGTGAGCAAAAGCTTTGGCTTGCCACTGACTTTAACAAAACATTTTTTATTACCAGAAGGGTTAATATGAAGTTTAGTCTTTGTATTGCCATTCTTTTATTTATCTTCTTTAATTACTGTAGTGATAGTGTCTCTGTGACGTATGAGGTTTCACACATCATAAAGACTATCGGAAACAACTAAACTTAATATAGGTTGGATAGCTCACATTGCAGAATATCCAATATTAAAATTTACAATTAATCTTTTTGACAACTATGACCTTACAAATACTTAAACAGATGTTATGTTCATAATTATAGTTTACGGCTACTATATATTCAATAGTTCATTACATTACAAACCATATACGGATACAATTATATGATAAGTATATGTAGTATTGCAAACAGAAAATGAAAAGACTAAATCACCTATCTATCCTCATTAGTGAAAGCGAGGAGAATACAATACTGCTATTTAAAGCTATTGTCATTTGAAAGCGTTCAATGAAATAGATTCTCCGACACTTCATTCTCATCCTATTTGATCCGGCAGTAAGCAGTGGACCACAATTACCGAATACAAAATTTATCCAGTGAAAGTTCAAGAAACCACGTGGATACGAGAATATAAAAGTCACCTCCACTGCGCGCACAAGAGAAGTAGGTTACCATGTAAAATATTTCAGAATGATTGAGTAAATTTAGTGTAAAAGTTATTAGCGGAATACACAAAAATGATGGCCTAGAGGGAATAATATGAGATGAGAAATCTATCTTGGTACACTTTCAATTAAAGTATAACACATTATTTTTATCATCTCGAAAAGAAAGGAAGAAGGACACTATACTGGATATATGAAACGTCCATTACACTTATGCGGTTGCTATGCTCCCAGTCCCTATTACATTCATAATACGAAGGAATTATTATTTCATATATATCAATATAATATTGGAGCAAATACACATACACCAGTGTTCACAAAGATTATAACACTGATGACACAACATTTTATGCGATTGCTCAAATGTTTAACTTTTTGTAGTATGAAAACTCTATCTAGCTTGCTTGTACTGGCACAGAAGATCGGCAATAGATAGCTTACCCTATTTATTTATTATCAATGTTGCATGATTAAAAGCTTTTGATGTATTTTATTATTATTCCACAGAATATTCATAATTCAAATACCCCAATCCTCACATAAATTTTTTCAAATTATATACCTTGTTTATTACTTGGCCTTTTCCAATAGAAATATGCCTGGTTGGCTAAAGAACCTGGAGTATCATCAAATTTCAAGGAATAATCATCGTGGGTAGTAACATCTTTGATTACAGTCTATCCACAACATAGCATTTCCCTTAAGTCCTGTTAAAATGGAATTTTTTCCCAAAACCTTCGTGCAAAACTTTTGAATAAGCTCTTATTACTTCAAACATCATTACAAATAAACCTTCAAAAATACATCTAAAATATACTATAACCTAAGTCTCATAGTTTCACAATTATCTAAATCAAACTATATAAGTGATATCCGCTCCTCTACCTAGGAAACTTATGCAAATCTGTTGAATTTTTATCATCAAGATCTGTCTATCGAATTTTCACATAATTAAATCTCATCCCTGCTCTCCTAAATACCCGTCAACTCACTAGGGTATGGGAAAAACAAACGTTTTGTTATTTTTTTCAAATGCATAATCAAGTAGGTTTTTTATATTCTTCTAATTTTATCATTAAAAAACATGTACTGTTTCATCAGTTTTTTTTCAAGTTTTTATTTCTATGTTATTTTTAAATTTGAAAAATGTATTTAATTAAAAAAATATAAAGAAAGCTAATATGAGAATTATCACTTATTGAGTATTTTCAATAAATTTTTCAAAATATAAGAGCAAAGATAACTGAAAGTACAGACAAATATTCCATTATAATGATATATAAAAAATTAGCCAAGAACTACCATTATCTCTTATATTGTTATTTCTATATTACCAACACTCCAATATCTTAACAATAAGACAAATGCTGTTTAATAGGTATCTCTTACGTTAATTTTACTATGTATTTTTACATTTGTATCAAATAATCATATTTATAATTTAAATGTTTTAAAACATTTAATGTTTTATATATATATATATAATTTATATAGAATGAGAGTCTGAATGAAAAACTCAAAAGTGACTTAAAGAGAAAAAAGTGAATAAATAAAAAAAAATTGAAATTTTAAAAAATTATACCAAAATTGTAAAAATGAAGGAGAAAGTTAGTAGAATGACTAAATAAACTTGCTTTGCAATCAACTGTTTGAATCACTAAATCACTAGTCCCATCTCCCAGACCAAACACCAAGTACACTCACTGAGTACTGACTGACTGTCGGAAGCTCATGTCATCAACGTGGTCTCTTCAGGCACATCCAACAACAGTGATCGCCACAATTAATTTTGTATATGACATAATAAGTCTGATAATCATCATGAATAAGTTCGATATGTAATGTAAGTATGTAGAATAAATTATAATTATATGAATAAGTAACTATAAATATTATAAATAATTAGAAATTAAATATACGGTGTAGAAGAAAAAATGGACAGATAGTGAGGGATAGGACAAACGGATATATGGAGCAGTAACATGACTTCTATATAAGCTTAGCTGCTTAATGCATAATCATCCTCTCTCAGGTATGCAAAATATTAATTATCAGAAAATGACATCAAGTTCATAGTTATTATATGAGCTAGAAAAAATACTCAGTTATTGCAACGATTTACACAACAAAAGTTACATTTACACATGCTGAGTAGTGCCATTTGCTTACCTTTACTTCAACTTAAAAAGTACTAAAAGTCACTAACGACTTTTATATTGCATTGATTAGTCAATATTTTTCTAAATTCTGGAATAATAATATATGGAATATAAAATAGTGAATTGAATATAACTGAGACGGGTATTTTAATGAAGATTGACATTATGTGAGAAGCGCACAAACAACAATTAAATATTAAGTCTCACTTAAAATTCAGAAATATAAAATTTAAAATAATTTTCAAAAAGTCACACGCTGAAAAATGAGGTGAACACCTAGATGTTGGTGGTGACGATGATGGTGAACATACAAGGAAATTGGAACTCATAAAAAAATGTTCAAATTAGAGCATATTTTTGCGAAAACTCCTATAAATATCTATTGTGCCAACATGTAAATTCGACAAACTTAATTGAAAAAAAACGTACACAAAAAAAACAAGATTCTTACTTTATGTATTTTTTTGACGGGCTGTGTTTTTTTCATGAAAAAAAACCGTTTTATCCAGGGGAGTAAAAAAAAACGAGGCTTGTGTTGTTTCCTTTCCTGTGTGGCGCCAACCCATAGCCCCTCTACCTGCCTCAATACCTCCTCATGTCACTTGCCCACCATCATTTATTTCTAAGCACGTTCTCAAAGCACCGTTCCTGTCTGTTATCATTTGTTCGTCTCGGTTTTGCGTCGCTCCTCCATTCTCGTATCTTCACCAATTTCACAAATTTCCGCTTAGTATCAATACCAAGGTTTTCTTATTTCCATATTTTTTCTCTTTATTTGCCATGGCACCGCCACTCTTTCCATTCTGATTAGCATTATTACCTCCACCCGCCATATTTTTCTCTAATGCTTTTTCCACATTTTGCCCTCTCTCCTCAGTTTCAAGATGCTCTATGAAGTGAGGCTCTTGGATAGTGAGGAGCAGTGGCTAGTTTACATTTTTACCTATGCATTAATGCGAGGCCACTGTTGTCTTTCTTACCACACTACCTCACCCCATACCGGCCAACACGCTAGCCATTTTTCTACTCCTCCCTTGTCTCATTGTGTCAGCTCCCCATCACACAAATATCATTTCTTCCGCCTACCCCCATATCACACACATCTTATATTCTCCATCCGCTACTTGGGATCCGTGTTTCTAGGCCACAGGTTAACCAATAGTGAGATTGTAATAAGCTATGTTCTAATTGTTTCCGGATCCGAGTAACACTTCTCTTTCGAGTCATTTACTTGTTACTTCACATCAGAATGTGACAATATTAGCGATCGCATAAACTAGAAGAGCGGTCTAACCAATCTCATTGCTCTCCCCGAGTCTGCGCGACCTTTTCGTCCCCTTATTATGTCACTTAAAATTGCCAACCATTGCCGAAAGTACCATTTCGTTGATTTTCTTGAAATCCAAGTCTGTGATGCTCGACCCCATGCTGTGCCCACACAAGTACCAGGCTCTGATTGGCATCTCTTTTACTGGATCTAGAATGTTCTACATTCATATGGTGAGACGTTCTTTTTCTTGGATAAAGACATATCTATGTTCAGCTGGATATAGAAGGAAATTATTTCTCATGTCCTCTTCAATTCAAACTGAACATATTAAAAATAAAAAAAACTTTCATATACTATCAATATTAATCTTTCGACCCTTTTGTGAGGTGATTAAACAACAACGTATCAAATTCTATATTGAATCTCTATATCCAATCTATTTAGATGCATTATAAACTTCTCATCAATGAAAAATATCTATCCTTTAGCAATACTCTTCTTTATCTATTTCGTCAACCTTTCCATCCAATATGATCTAGCTAATCAATTTCTATCTTCCACCTCTCCTGTCTATTTACTAATACCTACACGTATATAAATTCATTATTATTCCTTTACATATCAATTTGAGAGTTTACATGTACGGTTGACATAGTTTTCGATATAATTGCCTTTTCACGCTCGTCTAAATTGAATGGATGATAACATTTATTTAGTACCCAGTCTCATCAGATATAATTAGTAAAGTACCGCAGTCCGCCCAAGAATATCAATAACCATATTACTGATTACCATTTTCAGAACGGTAACCATACATCACGTATCTATCGTATTTTTCCATGCAATATCTATATCTCAACATTCCACAATATTTATATGGCAAACATTTTAGACTCTCAGTAATCTTAAGTAATTTGCTATATGATTCAATTAAATATTTATAGATTCAGGAGTCTGGTTTGTTGATACCAATGAAATGATGGCTTTCGTGGCTGGTCCTTGAATTAGGCAAGGCAATATTTATGAACTTCTAATTTTGAATAGAGTGTGTCTAATAGGCACTATTCCAATGTCTTAGGCAGAAACTTTCGATATAATAGTGAAGACCCAGAATGAATGAACAAATACGTTATTATGTTGGATTTAAACGCATGCATAAATAAAGAATATAATAATTAATAAATGAATATATATATAGTATATAATATATATAATAGTATATATAAGATAATAGTTTAAAAACTATATTATAGAATGGATGGAAGAAATATATAATATATAAAATATAAATAAATTACTGACCACGGGAGTTTGAGGAAGTAATGAAGTAATGTAATATATATATAAATATTATAGTGAATAATCCTATACCTATAAATGAGTTTATCAATAATATAGATATTAATAATAAATAAGTATATATATATAAAACATATATAATGATACTATAATTATAGAAATTAATTTGAATATTAACATTCCAGTAGGCATACGAACAAGTTTGAGTGAGTCCAAAATATAGTAGGAAAAATGAAGCAGAGAAGAAGAAGCCTGTTGCAATTTACCAGTTTAGATACAGAAAAATAATGGACATAGTCATTTTTTACCTAATAGAGGTGCAAGCTAATAGATCAGATCGAAAATAGAAAACGTGTGCACGAGGAGCTTATTTAAAAGAGATGTAATAGACCTAAAAATAATGTCAAGTACAAAAAATAGAATAAGGAAGTGAAGCAAAGGATACAAAGAAAGTAAAAAATCAATGAAAAGAATGAGATTAATCTTAAAGAAAACAATCACGCTAACCTCATCTTTCTAAAAGAGCTGTTAATAAAACTGCTTAGAAACATATGTGCATAGAACCTATATTATAAAGTTGAATGAAATCTTGTATGGAAAACAATGAACTTTAATCGAATGTAAGCCTGCGAATCAGTAACCTAATAAAGTTTGTAGATATAAAATAAAATTGACCAAAAAAAAGAGAGGAGAAAGAGAAGGTACCAAAAATATTAATGAACACAGGAAAAAATGTAAATTATCCTACTTTCGAAGAGCTACGATAGTCATAGAGACAAAATCTAAGAGTAGAATTTTTGATGCCCACGCCCCAATTAGAAATTAAAGGAGATTTAAGGAAGTTAGCTCAAGACACCACCCTCCATCGAAGTAGGTTGAAAGATTAGATAATATTGAAGATAAATCTGAAATTAAGAATTAGAGAGGAGAAAATTTAGATGAATGCAGCAGCGACAGAGCTCAATAAAAATATGATTAAGAAAGTAATGTAGGGAGTGAAGAATAAAAATGACGCATATAGAACCACCATAGAAGTAAATTCTTCAAAAGGAATAAAGAGTGAACGATTCATAATTAAAACAATCAAAAGGTATACACGAAGAGAAGAAGAGAAGAGATTATACAGCAAAAAGGAACGCGGTAACGGAGACACAGTTTCAGCAGAAAGGAAGGGTATCAACCAGACCATTCAAGGCTTCTCAACCGAAGAAACCAAGAAGGAATTTAAGAAGAAAGTTGAAGAAATTGGAGTAGACTTGAAGTTGAGATGCATGCGCACCACGATGGTGAATTGAGAAGAATCTTAAGCTAGAAATTACAAATGTTAAGAGCGAAAAACACTCGCATAGAATGAATTCAAGTCTGAAGAAGTTAATCAAGAACAAAATGTAAATATCACAGTGAAATCATCAATTGATGAGATATATAAGATAAATAGTGAAGCGCAACAAACATTTAGAGAGATATAAAGTAGTTACAATCAGGCTTTATCACATCAAGAGGTAATTCAATTAAAAAAACGCTACAAGTCCTATCTTTCAAACACCAGCACACCAATATCAAAATCATCACATCTATAATCTACCGACAAGGAACCGTGTACACGCACACGATTTAACCCCCAAGCACATACGATATACTAATAGATTCAGAAATATTACTTTTGAGCCAACAATCTCTTATAACTGAACGCTATCTCTGTAGGATGTAAAGTTAATAACACATTAATATTTTATCACTTGAACATCCATTTTTCTTCAATTACAACACACAGCACGATCCTTTTAATAAGCTGTCACGAAGAAAATTATTCCGACTACAAACGCTTATATTCCTCTTGACCCCAATGTCCTGCTATTGTACCAAAAAACGTAGACCAGTTTCGCCATCTGCGAAGTTTCTGAGTATTCCCACCACACCCACTTCCATTCTCCTTAATCCCTGGTATTTTCTCCAAACTATGGCAACTACCGTTGACTTTGCTTGTGAGGCATCGTCTTCTGCTCTCTAAAGAACGCACAAAGAATACAATCATAAAAATAATTTCCGGATATTGTAACAACCTTCTGTTTCTAAGACAATCTACAACAGACATGCAGCAGTATACAAAAAATCCAAGGTGCCAGCATTGTTCGTTGAAAGCCACCAAATGCGAATATATGAAACGTAGGTCCTCACACTATTTTGCCAGAGAGAGGAGCCAATCCGCACCTACCTCCCATCATAAGCTTCATGAGCACTACTTCGACGTTGGCCACCAATCCATTAGCACTCTCACAATAGTCAAGTAAAAATTGGGTTTTAATTATCAATACAAGACGGCAAGTACGGCCCGAACAAGAAGTTAGTTTGACAGCTCCCCAAAATATTCTCCCAAAAAACAAATTTCTCGAAACTGTCCCGCCCGAAAATGATACAAGAAGACAAGGTGGCCTTTCTTTTCGAAAACGTTTCACACACACTTGACAAGAATAAAGAGAGTTAGGACACGGGTGATCAGAACGACACCCAGAAGAGCAAAGAATTTAACAACGTGACGGAGAAGGATATAAGAATGTTAAAGAACAAGGTCTAAGAGTGTTGAGCATCATCTTCCAGGATTCAGATCAGTGGCTGTTTACGGGCATAATGGTGTATATGCGGCTAATCGTGCCTGCACGAGTGGTCCTACATGTTCGATAGAGAAAGACATACACGACAGTTCTGCCGGCTGGTACCAATTCTGCTTTTCTATCCTAATTACTACTCATAATATATAACTTTTATACGCCAACCTTACTGGCGTACAAATCTATTATATATTGATATTTATTAGTACCGTACAGTGATTAAAACCTTACTATAATATGAGAATTATAAAATTCCTCCTGCTCATATTTAACATCGTGACAGCTACACGAAACACAATTCACGATCCAAAATACACTTAGAACTTAATATAATATATCACTAAGTTATAATCAATATTTAATTATTTATAGACTTTAATTATTCCCTGATCTTACACTCAAATTACTTACCCGTTAGATTAGGTAATTAAAACCCTTAAAAACTATATATTTGTAATGGAGTATTATATACTATATTGTCTAATAACTACTAAATACTATATAAACATTTTATTACATTAATACTTATAATTTCAGTAATACCTATAAAATACAATCAGAATTAAAAGTTGAGGTACCCAAATTGTGTACTACTACTAATCCTTATTTAACCAATCATAACTACATACTCTGAACACGAATACTTACTACATTTACCAATATATGGATACTATGGTATATATTAATCGGGGGGGGGTGTAGGTAAATCCTATATAGTATATATATTATAACAAATATAGATTTCTATGTTAATATATATATATATATAGTATGATATATATATATATATATATATATATATATATATTATATATATATATATTACTATATATATAATATATTATATATATATATAATTAATATTATATATATATATAATTATATATATTTATAATATATATATGTAGATCATGTATTATATAATATATATATATAGTATACTAATATATTATATATATATATATTTAATTTTATGCATGAAATTTTCAACAAATTTATAATCGTAATAGATTATAAAAATATTTTACTATGTACGTAGTCCTCGTATAAAAAAATACATAAAGGTTGCTAAAACATATTAATAAAGGCTACTCAGTTAATAAATACAATACAATAAATAAATATTACAGTCTCCTTCTCCACTCGTCCACCATTTCCACAAATTAGGAATCCTCAATTTTCCCTTGAGAAAGACAATAATGCGAAGCATTTAAAGGTGTTATATCTGATCCCTATGAAGAACATTCTTCAAACAGCACCAGAGCGTCGGGAGGGAGGTGTTTATGTTTGAGAAACAGTCCACCTAGGCATCGAAGCTACAGTGGCGGGGTACTTGACATCCACCAGACTGTTTCAATGCTCTCCTTCTCAGCAGTTAGACTTCAAATGTTCCCAAAGGCTGGTGGGCTGGCTGTTTCATCTGAAGTTCTTAAATCCAGGGAAAAGTAAGGCATGAAATTGTTAAATAAATTTTAAATATAAATAATTATATAAAATAAATTTAAAAACAAATACATAATACATAAATACCACCACACGCATATACATACATAACCTACATAAACAAAGTTATATAATATACTATATAGTGATATAAATTAGGTATCTGAAAAATATCTACATAGTAAATAATATATATACAATTTATACATTAGTCTATAAATTAGTAAATTTACTATATATATATTAGTATAATAACACAAAAATACTATTTAAATAATAAATATGCCTATAGGATATATATATATACTTATTATTATATACTTATAGATACTATTATTATAGTATATACTATGGCTACCTTATCATTTGATTATAGTAAATTAATAGTTTCAACTATATACTCCCAAATACTTTTTATATAATATATGAAAATATATATATCCCTTTAAAATTTAATACATTATAAAAACTTATTTTGAATTTAGCTAACTCCACTATTCACATATAATAACATAGCACAAAATAAAATATACCTACCTAATACCAAACCATCCTATACATATTATATATCTTATTATTATGCAATAATAAATTTATATAAAATATCATATATTAATACCAACAATAAAAATCTTATTGCCGTATAAGATTATAAAAATACACTAGACTAATTACATTATGTATATCCAAATAAATATCAATACATTTGGAATTCCAGTCACAAAACATATTAAAAAAGCCATAATATTTTGTCAACTACTTTAAATATAATCATCATACTGAACTATATTACGAATACTTATGATAGCTAAGTGTATATTATACTTCCCTATCTTATACAAAACATAAATATAATAACAGATTAATTGTAGTTAAAACTTATTATTTGAGTAAAATAGTAAAATTAGTTCCCAAATGCAAAACACCATAGATCATCGGACTAAAGCTAATAAAATAATATAATATTAGATAACAATAAGGATAATAATAAAGTTATAAGCAATAATAAAGAATGGATAATATAATAAAAACATTATATACAATTAACTGCATATAAATTATCATACAATAATAAAAAACATTATAATTATAAAAATTAAAGTAACTTATAAAATAATAGCAATTACCACCTTAATAAAACTACTTATAAAAAACTACAAATATACTTATGTATAAAATAACTAACTAACAACTATATATCAGCTAAATTACACCATAAACCCTGACCAAATTCAAGGTAATATGAAATCCAAAATTATTATAATTATAAGTAAGAATCATAATATATATTCCAAAACATTGTAACACAAAATCACCATTTAAATAGTAATTAATTCGAATTGACCAACAATACTACACAATTAATCTTTCAATTAGTATATCACCTTATAAACATCATTATTATATAATTCAGTTTACAATAACCACATTATAATAAATTAACTTTGCCAATTTATCTTAGACGTGTAAATCAAAACAATATTGTAACTATATAGTTACTTTAAATGTAAGCCAAAACGACCAATATCCAGCATGAATTACCATGATGTTCGGAATATCCAGAAAATAACAAAATGAATAATAAAGACAATAAAAAACAGAACATAAGTTTTTCTCACATATGAGTCTTTATGAATCATACGCAGCTTACAACCACAAAAGTATGAAATATTATCTATAACAATAAAGGAAAGAATTGAACACAGCGCCTACCAAAGTTTCGCATCATTTCGAAAGCTATGCTATATAACTTGCTACTCTGAAAGCCAACAAGGCTATGCCTTGAACGCTTCCCAGTTAACTTCAGAATACGTACACATATAAGACCCTTTTAGATACACTCTTAGAGATCAAGAAGAATGAATATCGAACGGACACTAGACACCGCATCGCAAATCTCACAGGAGTTGGTGGAGGTATGGTCTTGCTATATCTGGAGCTAAATAAGAGTTTAGGATTCTAAAGTATATATGTTAGGTTAGGTTAGATTGGAATTTTTAAACGCGAAGATACTAAGGCGAGTAATATATGATTGAAGAGAGCTTAACATAGAGTCTAATTAAGAGATGGTGCGTTTTAATCTTATTCTAACGGTCGAAAAATCTCATAGCGCGTCATTTTCGACTTGGGAGCTGCCGCCGATCCTTGCTTCAAGAATATGATTAGAGTGGTTTAAATAGAGCAAGTGAAAAGGACGTCTTCACTGTGCTGTCTTGAAAACTCAGGGAAGAGCTTGGTAGCGTTAGAAAACAGAGAGAGGAACAAATGCCTACGAAACGATATTCTCAATCTTCGAAGAAAGCGTGGTAGTAAAAGTCAGAAAGAGAAAAACATTAAATAATAAAGATAACCATTAATCTGTGAAATGCTTAAGACCTGAGAAAAAAAAGTGTCTGAAGTTAAAAGAAGAACTATTAGCGTCAATTATATTTAAGGTAAAAAAAAAAATCGAGTCAAATTAAATATGAACATCCAAAGTTTTAGTAAAAGTTACGGAGCAAGAAACCATATAAAAAGAAGAAATACACTTCTATATGCTCAATATAACAATTACAATACAAATATAGCACATATGAAACTATTACATAATCTATATCTGATTTCTAATCAAACTCTCTTATTCATACAATTTCATACTTAATACATTACATATATATATACTATTAATAAGCAATCAAGTACTTAAGCTAATATATACATACCATACTAATACAATAACATACATGACATACTTATAACATAACATTGACAATATATTACATACTAATAAACATAACAAATAACATAAACATAGCATACATAATTACATACATATACTATTATAATATTGAGCATCCCGCAAAATTATTATTCCTTATGTAAAAGTAAGTTTTTCAAACTTATTCTAGTGGAGCATTTACAATCTTGTAAAGTAAAAGTATAATATATAAAGTTACAAATTGACATTTGTTTATATACTGTAGCGAAGAGAAAGAATAATTGCCAATTTATAAACCTTCCGGAGTTTAATTATCGAAAATCATTTATGGAAATAAAGTGAATGCTTAAGAGAATATCGGGGTTGGGCCAACATTTCAGCATAAAGCGCTTTGCAACCTTCGTGTACGGAGGTTGCAAAGTGTGAGGAGCGCTTTGCAACCTTCGTGTACGGAGGTTGCAAAGCGCTCCTCACACTTTGCAACCTCCGTACACGAAGGTTGCAAAGCGCTCCTCACTCTTTGAAACGATTATTAAACCGAAAAAAATAAACTAAAAGAATTATACAGAAAATTTGCATTTAATTAAAATTTATGAGATTCGGGAGTATAGGTGAACGAAAAAGTCAAAATTTGGACCCCTACATTAGGTGTTATACTTTCTTTACTCTGCATGTAAGTTGAGGACCAAACTTTTCAGGGACGGACCCGAATACCAAACACTGCATTAGAGAGATGACTAACCAACACGACTAATGAGTCCAGATATAAAACTTCCACACTGAAGTAGTCAAAATCCCACAGCGATCTTTCCTGCAACAAGCTCCAAAACACCAACAAGGAGCTTCAAACGATCAAGATCTCATGAAAGCGTCTTCAAATGGGATACATGTGCGGGACACCACCTATTAAGGGGGTTTTCGTAAGTTACTCTTAAGAATCGGGGGTCTATTATATTAGCTCGCTGCTCTAGAGCCAGCAAAATAATAGAAAGATGAAAGAGATTCAATATAAAAAAAAACAAAATAATAAGAAAGATCTACAAAGGAGCACATCACACAAAGCATGTGACTTTCAAATGAGGCTATGAAATCTTCCAAGATTTCTCAATATTTTTCAAAAGGAAGAATGAATTTTGTTTTTAAAAAGGAGAAAATTAAAAAAAATAAATAAATAAATTAAAAATATATGTTTATATATAAAAAAGGTTATAGTTAAATGAATGAAAGAGGTAAAAATTTCAAATTGCTCTCGATACTATCGGTAAAAAAATATAGATATATCTATTTAAAAATGCTTTATTGTGTGGTGCTTTTTGTTTAAAAATTATGAATATAATATTATTTTAAAATATCGTATTTTTTATATCATATAGTATAATATATATATAATATTATAATATAATATATACTATACTATATATATACTATATATATATATATATAATTATATAGTATACTATAAGTACGTCATAACCAATATATATAAGATAAGGAGCAAAGTAATATATATATATATACTATATAATAATCGGTATAGTATATAGCGCTCGCCATTTCCGTGATGACTTACGATAATATATAGTTAGATAGGTTATAAATATATACTGCTAAGTTATCACCTACCCGGGGAGTGTCTCCGGAACTAAGTATATATATACCTAAACATATACCTCGTTTGGTATTGAGTATATATTTAATGAATTATATGATGTACTGCGTAGATATATATATATATATTATATATATAATATATATATATAGAATTATATTATATTATATATTATAAATATAATATATATAGTATCGCTAACCGTACCCCTATATCATATATATAGTATCTACTAACATACTGAGTATATGATGAAAATAATCAGTCTATATATATATCACCCCTCATCGATTATATTAGTATCCCACATCGCTATACGATGACTCACCTACCTACTTATTAGCCCGGTATTATATTATAGTAACTACTTATAGACAAATATAAATATATTATTTATAATCTTATATATTATAAATTATAATAGATATATATATATGAAATTTTATATATATATTATATATTGCGTATCCCAACTACCTATATAAATAAAATAAAATATAAATAACTATAATAATTATATTATTTAATTATTATAATATATTATTATTATTTATAGATTCATGTTTATTTTTATATCAATTTTATTTTAAAAACTATATAAAATAATATATATATACAAAGGATTTCTAAAAAAAAATTTTATTTTCATATATATTACAGCTGTATATTATAAATATTATATAGATAATATTGGCCAGCGTCTGGATTAGCCGTCATAGGTATCTTAATAAATTCTAGTTAATGCGTACAGTAAAAACGGCAAATACATTGCTGGTGTAAGTGACTGGATTCCATTTTATCTGGTAAATGTATATATAAATAAAATAATTTTAAATATAAAAATATAATAACTATATATTATATATAAAAAAAAAATGTTTTATTTTATTTTTTTTTTTATTTTATTTTATATTATATCTCAAAAAACTACAATAGCTGACAGTCGAAAATGGATACATTTTTGGAATCCTTGGAAAATTTTAGTTAACGAAAAATGTTAACAAAAACACACAACACACACACTCCCACAATACCATTACCTTAAAAGTAGTTAGAAACCTGATGATCTAGAGGGTTCAAGGAGCCTATTTTAGAAGACAACTTTATTGGTTTCTCGTTAAAAATAAAATAGACTTTCTATTAAATTCCTTTTTAACGGCACACCTCGCGGGGCTCGAGCCTATGGGAACATTAGGGGGACGTTTTCCAGACTTACTCGTTAGGGGAGGGGCGGTAGTTTTATAACCCCCGCCGACACCCTAAATACCCAAAATGAGCGGGGTTTCCGTGAAGTGGGAGGGAATTAGGTCACCTTACCCCAAAGTTACCCCGGCAAAGCCGAGAGACCCCAGAACTCCTGCCATCGGTGCGGTATATTTCATCTTGGTGTGTAAATCTGTAATTGTTTATTAGAAAAAAAAAAAAAAAAGGACAAAATTTAATAGAAAGGTCTATTTGAAATATTATACGAGCATTCCACACCTAAAAGGAGACTCTAGAGATAGGCCTCTCTACATCATTAATTACTATTATGAATTATTAACAATAATTTTTTTTATTTTTTTACATTTTGCCTATGTGAAATTTTACCAGGATTCCAAAAATGATTTCCTTTTCCCTGTAGCTACTATATGTAGTTTTATTTGAGATAATAGTATATTAATATTAACTATATATATATAATATAATTAATATTAAATAATTAATTATAAAATATATATATATATATATAATATATTAATATATATATTAAGATATATAATAATTTATATAAAAAATATATAATTATAGTAATTTATGTATATATTTTTACTCATTTTTTTTAGTTTTTTTTTAAACAATTTCCACTGAGCTAATAATTGTGAACCAGCATTCCAGCAAATGTATTCCGTTTACTGTGCTATTAATAGTTTTTAAGATACAAATGACGGCTAATCCAGACGCTGACCTATAAAATATATATATAAAGTTAATTTAATATATATATATATAATATATTATATAAATTATATAAATATATATATATATATTAATATATAATATGTATTATAAATTATAATAATATAATTAATAATTATATAGTATATAGTATATATATTAATAATTATAAATATAAATATATATATATGATATTATATAATACTAATATTATATAAATATATAGAGTATTTTTTTTTTATATATATGTAATTGGTAAATGTCAATTAAGAAGTGTTTGTCGCGCTACGAAAAAACGATAACTAAAATCAATTTTGGAAAATGAAATACGAATCTATTTGGAATAAAAAATTTTAAAAAAAATATAAGGAAAAAAGTAAAAGAATTGAGTAATTATATATAATTAATATTAATTCGACTTCAACACGTATATGGCGAACAAAAATATTAGGTTATGGCAATTTATTTCCTTTTAAATTTGACTTATGGAACTAAAGTTTTTAAAGCATAATTAGATGAGTTAGAAATTTTGTTTAAAAAGCCACAACTCATTAATCTCAAAAAGAAAATAAACAATTTAGCACAGGGAAAAGAAACATTGCTGGAAATGAACTGGATCCAATTTTAAGTGGGAAAAATGTGATAAAAAAAAAGAAAAAAAAAAATTAAAAAATCTTCAAAAATACAATAGCTACAGGATAAAGGAATACATTTTTAGGAAGAATCCTTAGGGTTAAAAATTTTAGATTAGGAAATAATTAGTAAAAAAAATAAAAAAAAAAAATAAATAATTTTTTTTTTTTATTTTTTCCATTTTTTATTTTTTTTTTTTTTTTTTATTAAATTTTATTTTTTATTTTTATATTTATTTTGTTAATAAATGATATTAATAAGTAATATTATTATAGAGAGTACCTATTAAGACCTTATTATTGAGATTGACTCGTTAAAATAAAATAAGACTTTCTCTATTAAATTTTGCTTTTTTTTTTACTAAAGATAACCCCAAGGGTATACATGCACCGATGGCAGGAGTCGGGGTCTCTCGCTCACTTTCTCGAGGAACTACGGTTTGTATAGAACTATAATTCTCCTCTCGTGAAGGGTGCTCCTGGAACCACCCTTTCTTTGGTATTTAGGAGGAGTTGTATCGCGGGGGTTATCCTCCGCCCTCTCCACCTATACTATAAGTCCCCGGTCCATGGTGCGGTTAAAACACGCTTCCCCCCCTCCGTGCTCCCCGGTCGGCTCGAGCCCCCTTACATTGCCGTGTAATACCTCTTACGTTGAGAAGTAAAGTATCTAAAATTTGAATAATTTATATATTAAAGTCTAAAATGATTTTAATATAATTTATTACTATTTGTATTCTAATTATTATTAATAGTATATATTTAAATATATATATATATATATATAATATTATATATGAATATATATATAATATATATAATGTTTTAATATATATTATATTAATATATATATATTATTATAGATTATATTAATATATAATATATAGATATATATATCAGTGCTACCGGAAGAATACACTTGGTAGCAGAGTTCTATATATTATATTATTATATAATATATATAAATAATATATATAATATAATATATTATATATATATATATATATATAATATATATATATAGATATAAATATAGAATAAATATAGTATATAATATATGTATTATATATATAATATATATATATTCTTTACTTCTTTCTTTATACTTCCTTTATTTTCCAAGGATATTGGAGAAGGTGCGTTGACGAGCCATCGGATAAAGAAAAGCGAGTAGAAGAGCATACATAAGTCGAAAAGGAAAGACCAGCCTTATACGCCCTCTCAGTACATTAAATTAGCGAAACTCATTCGCAGGTTGGCAGAAGAATCCACCCTAAAGCTTCATGGGACAGCGATGCACCCTCACTATGGTACGATCATCAGTGCTAAGGGTTCATTCCCTTGGCCCAGGTGGCCACAACCATACCCCCTCACAATCCCCCGCCATTTACTCCCTGTTATACACTTTCTTCTCGCCTCTACCAAACTCACATTCTCTCCTCAGACATTCGTTCACCGACTCAATCCGCTTCCTCTTCGTCTCCCAGCCGGTCGTTCCCAACACACTCCTCACCATTGTACATTCGCTTAACCAACCGACCAATCATTCACCTCCTTTCCACATGACCACAACCATCTCGAAACATACCTTTCATATATTCTTTCATTGTACCCCTTTCCACACCACACATTCTCTCAATACGTCATTCCTCATTATTATAATTCATCTCGACAATCCTAGGCATGGCCTAAAATTTTCCATCTGAAACACATTGAGCTTCTTAGATCAGAATCCTGTATACTCATCGTATATCCAGACCATAGTCTCACTACCATTTAATAACACACAGGAAAACAACATACCCTCATGTAAGGACTCAGCGCACTCAAGACTTAGTCCCTTTACATTCACAACGAATTAATTGCACCAGCCACCTTCCTGCCATTCACAAGTTTCCTACTACACTCGTGCTCATCCGTTCCCTTCTCATTCCAACACATACCCTAAATATTTAAACTCAGACACTTGGCCAAACCTGCTCACCATCTAACATAAACTTCACACTGAGGACTGTCCTCACTCAGCAACCATAACCTTACTCTTATCTACGTTTACTTTTCAAACCCCTCCTTTTGTACACCCACCGTGCAAAATCTCTCTACCAATCCTCTCAAACTCTCTTCAGATTCCCACACAGAACCAAAATCATCCGGCATATAATAGGTAGGGACCCTCCATTCTCTTCCATTCTCCATCATTCTAGCACCATTTCCTGCCATGCCCACCTCGAATTCTTTCATAACCCCATCCATATACAAATTGAATAACCAAGGAGACATAAACACAAACCCTGTCTCACTCCGCTATTAATCCAAAACCAATCACCATTGACACCATTATTCTTACGACACGCTTCACTATCGTCATACAATTTTTTTTTGAATTCCATTCAGAAGCCTACCACCAACACCATTAATCACTTACCTGCCACCCCTAAAAGCTTCCCTATTAAACTTTATCAGTACGCCTGTTAGCAAAATCCCATAAAAACCTAAATATAATGTTATTCTTCTTCGCCTCCATTTTTCTCAATCATTTTGTTTTAATGTTAAAGATTTGATCCACACATCCTACTCCTCTTCTAAAACTCACCTTGTTCTTCACCAATCAGTCCTGTCACTCGACGCACTCTCTCGACCAAAATGCCGAGCATATAACCTTCCCTACAACACTCAAAAACTTATTCCCTATAATTTCTACAGTTTCCCCTTTTCTTCCTTACCCTATTACAGGGTACCTATTACCGGTCTCCTCCAATCCCTTGGAACTATTACCCTCCATAAACGCTTTATTACACAAGCTTCCAAATCCAATCAATCACCATCTCGCCTCCGCTCTGATCATTTTACCCAGTATTTCATCTATACCTGCAGATTACCATTCTTCAACTTTCTCCACTCTACCATTACCTCCTCCTACTAATAACCTCCATCCCAAAATACCTATTCCTTCTTGTACCATCAAACCCACACACATTCACTAACCCCTCATCATTAATGTTAATATTGTGCAGATTTTCGAAGTGTTCTTTCCATAACTCCCCTCACATCCATTTCATCAGTTACAAAAGCACCATCCCTATCATTATTCTAAGAGATTCCCTTTATTCTCATTCTTAACCCTTTGCGCTTCCTTCCAGAGGAGCTCCCTATTCCCTTGTATGTCCTCATCATCCTCCTTTCAAACTGTACATTTACCTCTTGTTTTTCTCCCTACTATGCACCTTTAGTATTTCTTTGTTCCTCCTTATATAATTCCAAGCATCTTTCTTTTAAACTTCATCATTTGCTTTAGTACATTCAACCACGCTTCTTTACCTTTAACCGCTTTCATTCACCTCTTCATTCCACCATTCGCTGTAAACATTCTTATTTCCTACTTTATCACATCCACACACTTCCTTGCACTACTACCAATTGCTTCCTTCATTTGCCCCCAGATTGTTCATATCAACTTGTTCAACATTCAAACCGATTACTAGCGAGCGCTCTACCATACTTATCCTTATTACCTTGTTCACTTAACTTTCTCACTCTTAATTTTTACCTACTTCCTTTCTATCACCTTCCTCTCCCAAGCCCCCACTAAACTTAATTTTACATAGAAACAACATAAATGAACCGATAATCCCATTTCCTAAACCCCCTCACTGATTTACACTCCATCAATTACTTCAACATCTCCTTCTTCCCAAACACAAAATCAATCATACTTTTGACTTCGATACCATCTTATACCTACACCAACTCTAGTAACTTATGATACTCTTGTGTTTTAAAGAAAAGTATTACTTTACACACATACCTCTCTCTCACAGAAATCAAATCACCTTCCTACCATTCTTCATTTCCTCTCCCGACACCCCAAAACACCTGTTATACCATCCTTTTTTGATCACCATCCAACCATTCAGGTCCCCCAAACACTATCAATCTGAAGCTCCTCTCACCCCATCCAGAACCTCATTCAGATTATCCCAAAAAATCGTTCTCTCTCAAGATTTCCCTCAGATGGACCATACGTTAAAACAACCACACATACCTTGACCTTTTCAACTTAAATTTAACCATATAGAATTCTAGGACTCACACACACAAAGGTCTTACCATAGCTTTGACCACAGCACTCATCAAATTTGCAAACTGCCTTTCTCTCCCTCTCTCATTCTCTTCCACCACCAGCACGCACACATTTCACACCAAACCACTCAATTTCAACCCGTTTCCTTTCATCTTGTTTCAGTCACAGCGATGCAAATCAAATTTGCCCTTTCTAAAATACATTCCATCACCCCTCTCCTCTTCTCCTCAACATTATTCCTCTGACATTCCATTACCAACAGATCATACAATTCGTTCGAAAATTAGAAGTCGTTACGGCCATCACGTCCATCTCGAGACAGGCATCAGCATTCTAGCAAATATAACATATAATAATTATATAGTGAATATATATATATAGATATATATATATAATAGATATATATATATAATATATAGTATTATATATAGGTATATATATAAATATATAATATATAAATATATATATATATATATATATAAGCTTTGTCGTGTTGATGGTAACCACGCTCGGCATAACGTTCGCGAGGCCCGGATCTTAATCTGGTAAGTTGAAGACACTCCAAGGAGTATTTATCAAACAAAATTGAACTGCGGTTTAATGCAGTATTTACATCGAGTATATATATATAATATATATATAATATATATATATAATATATAATATATTTATATATATATATATATATATATATTATAATATATATAATAGACTATATATTATATATATATATATATATATAATATATATATATATATATACTATATATTTTTATATATTATATAGTATTACATATAACATCGAAAACATTATTTAATAATTATTAATATTTACCTGTTTATTTGTATGAAAAGCTTGTTTACATTATATTTACCAAATACTTAATTTTTAAAATCACATTCCAATTGAGTAATTCTTAGCCTATCATATTTAAAAAAATAAAGTTGTGGTTTTATAGATAAGTTTTTAAAAGCGTTTTTTCT
>JABUQX010025228.1:0-2500 GCA_015478945.1 Trachelipus rathkii | reverse complement strand
AAATAAACCAATAAAAAATATATAATATATATAATTGAAAAACAATTACATTAAAAGCTTAAAATAACTACCTCATATACTTGATATAATACTACAAATATTCAATTATTATCTTGTATAAAAATTCATTTGTGGGAAATAAAATCTAATATGATTGATGAATGCTACACTTTCTATATTATGTCTAATTAGTCAAAAAAAACTAGGTTTTTCATATGGTATTGAACTTAGTAACCATTTAGAAACAGCAAATAGTTGTAATACATAACTGTAAATATTTTATTTATTTGCCTAATAATTTATCTGCATTTTGAAAATCACTTTTTATAATTAATATTTCAATCGTGTTTTTCACAATGTATCGGCTTTTCCATTTGAGCAATGGTATTTTTTCAATAATCTAGAATTTCCATTGCATAAAGTCAATTTCGGAAACCAAAACATCAGGATACATCCTACCTCAAAATCGGTAAACAACTTAAGCTGTAAAACATGGGTGGGTAGTTATAGAGCCAGCTAACTCAATACAAGAAGTAACTCCGAGTCTTTTTCAGATGGGTGTCGAATTGAGGAACTAGTAACAATCACTACAAACGAACAATAGCGAAGAGAATTCTAAATATTCTTATTAGTGTGAGTATACTCTTAAGAAGATGTAATAAATGAATAGATAACGCGAAGAATGCCGTAATAGCTTTCACGTTAAGAGAAAAATTTAGTTCAAGGAGTATAAAACAAGAAAACTTATATTATAATATAATTCTCAATTTTTTAATACACTATTTCAAACTCTCTCGAATTACATTGAATAATATTGTCAGTACAACTTAAAAATTTTAATTTAAACTTAGTTAGTTTTCGAACGAAACGAGTAAGTAGACAAAGCATATATATTAGTATAAATTATTTTGCAGAATCCATTCTAATTACTCTATTCCTATATCTATATGCACGAAAAGATTTCGTTTTCAAAAATTGCGATTATTTGTCCAACTTCGTCACATTATTTCTAATATGATACACATTTCTGTCTGAATTTAAAAATTTAAAGCAGTGTCATACTTTTGAAATCTATTTCCATTGTTATAAGCTATTTATAGTGATTACTTTAAAATTTCTATTACCAATTGCAGAGCCATTTTAGTTTGGAACAAACAAAATTACTTTTAGGAAGGGCTTTTTCTGTAGCCTCGTTGCTATTTATATTGCTAATACGAATTAAGTAACTATTAGATGAGATAAATAATAATAAGTATATAATAATGTTGAAATAATAATATAGAGAGATGCAAATTCCGTATGATCCGTTCACTCTATATATTCAGATAGAGACTAATTCCTATGTCAAATTTTGACATATCAACAACCGAATAATTAACTATTGCAATACCTCAACCAATGTAACTCTCTACAATTGTTAAGCTATAAAAAAAAGTATTTTTATAAAATACCATTAAGCGCTGACATTCTAGGTTGTATACATTTATGTATAACGCGAAAACGAAATTTATACGAAACTTTAACATACCAAAACTTACATAGGACTTCTATATATAAGTTATATGACAGTTAATAGCAACTTAAAGCGTATATTGAAATATAGGGAAAACTAAGACTACTATAATACGTTATATCATTTCCATTATAATAAATTACAAGTCAACACAAACGATTCCTTATATATTATATATACCTATAAATATAAAAATCCATTATTTTATATATATATACTATAGATAGACTTATTATTAAAGCGAGTCATCCATGACCCAAATGGCCCATTTAGTAAGAAAGACAAATCTATCCCCTTGGTATTGTGAGCCAGAACAGACTGAAAAGAATATCAAATGCTCTAGTCCTCAGGTTAAGAAAATGTTATGAACAAACAAACAAGGTTTACACTTTAAAATAAATAAAGTATTATAATATTAATATGATTATTGTGGCAAGTTCAACTGCGTTCTTGAAGACGATTAAAGGCGAGAGCGTCAACTTGCTGGTGGTGAAGACACGTAGCTAAGTCTTGGTATTGAGATTCGACTTTATACTTTTTTGTTTAATTCTACAATTTATCCTAAAGATGTGAATTCGAATGTTCAAATTGTCTACAAAATTTACTGTGAATGTGAATAATATAAATATATTATATATATTATGTTTGAACTATGTAAATGTATTATATAACAATATACACATATTAATATAATATATATTAATATATAATATATATATATATAATATATATTATATGTTAATACTATAATAATATTATTAATATATATATATATAATATATATATTATATATATATAATATTAATATATATATTATATATAATATATATATATTAATATATAATATATATATATTATATATATATTATATATATATATAATATTATTAATAATTAATTAATATATATATAATTATATAATAATATATAAATATATATATATATATATAATATATAATGTATATATATTATATTATATAATATATAA
>JABUQX010025227.1:0-19693 GCA_015478945.1 Trachelipus rathkii | reverse complement strand
CGTCCACCACCTTTACGACCCCGCCCTCGCTAGCACAAGTGCTGTGTCGGCGCATGAGTTTTGTGTGATTAGTTGGTAAACCTCCAGGCATTTGGGTTCGACGGTCTTCCTTCTTATTCTGCCACCTCTGTTTCTGAAGAGAATTCTCTTCCAATTCTCTGTTGTTCCTGATCTGAAATTAATCTCCTCAGTTTAAAGCCGCGTCTGTGCTCATCTTGCTATGTTTGCGTTAGTGATGAATAAACTGAGGTATGCGCGCAACACCCCCTCCCTTGTAAAGGGGCTCTGCCCTCGGTGAGTGGCGTGACAACTGTAAATATATATAAATATATATATATAATATATATATAATTATAGTATATAATATATTATATACTATATAATATATATATATATATATATATATATATATATATATAAATATATATAATATATAATAATAATAACCTTTATAGTATCATATAATATTTAATTCAAACCTTCAAGGAGTAACATCTGCAGTGCCGCATCCCGCTAATCCGCAATCCGTCATCTACTTTAAGATCCGCATCCCGCATCCTCATCTTCCTCAAGATCCGCCTCCGCAATCCGCATCCACATCCGCATCCACAAACATTCAGAATTTTGACATCCCGGTCCATCAACTAATAATATACAACTATAGTATACATATATATATTATAATATATAATATATATAATTATATATATATATATAAATATATATAATATATATAAGTATATATATAATATAGATATATATAAATATATATATATATATATATATATATAGTATATATATATATTATAAATAATATATATATATATATAATATATATATATATATATATATATAATATATATATTATATATATATATATATATATATATTATATAATATATATAATATATATATAATCTATTTAAAATATATGCATGTACATATGCATTAATCATTAATATTTCTTATATATTTTTCTTCCTCTATCTGAAAAACTGCAACAATTTCAACTAGGACCTTTTGCAATGCATAATGCATTATTAAATAGCCCTTATATTTAGTTTAAGATAATCATTTAAGCGTTGATTAATTTAATATGGCAAAGGAATTTTATGCAGCAAATTCTATGCTAATTTTAATATTATAAAAATATATGCATATTTGTGTTGTAGGACTTGTTTTCAGGAAAAAAAATTCTAAATAAAAAAATAATATTTGAAAGATGTAGTCTGTAGATCAGAATAAAAATTTTGTTCGAGAATTTAATATTAAAAATTTCGGGGGAATAGCTCCCCGAATGTAGACAGGGAAAATGGTCGACAAAAAATAAAAAAATTCCCCTACAACCCGCCGTTAGGTTAGGTTAGGTTAGGTTAGTTAGGTTAGGTTTTAGTTAGTCCTAGAGAGAGAGAGGTTAGGTTAGGTTAGTGTTTAGGTTAAGTAAGTTAAGTTTGTTGCTTCGTTTGGGAAACCTCTAAATAACCTAAATTTTTTTTTAACAAGTGTCGGTACTAGCTTCAATATTTCTATTCGGAAGTTACGTTTAATTTCGTGCTATAAGTTTTCTGCTTTTTAAAATAGGTAATATTTAACTTCATTTATTAAAATACGACATTATTCACCATCTCTGGTTTACCATAACACTGGTTTCAGTAATTAAGTGATATAGGCTGTGTAGGTGACTAGCCCACACAACACATACAAGGATTCGATCCTGGATGATGGGAAAGCGACGCAACCCGACCTCGTTAACGTTTTTTCCGACTGTGCTAAAGGATACGTTAAGATATAATAAAGCTTTATCTGCCGGTATTGACAACAATAGAAAGATATTTTCCATTGGATAATATAAGGGTGATTCATTTGAGGTTTGTTTTACGATGGAAATAAAACGCATAACATTGAAGCTTATGGTTGAAAAACGTTTATAGAGTCGTTAAAAAAACAAAAAGTATGTCATTTTACTTTTAAAGATTATCTATTTAAATGTTGGCCGCGACTACGGTTTAAATGGTGCCATCGCTGAGGTCCAACTCTGTGGAACGACGAACGCGTTCCAGCATTGCGACCGGTACTGTCGCGAATAGCCGAGCCAACATGTTGGCTTTCTAAAGCGTTCGATGGGAGTCTGGGCCTTATCACGAAGAACCAGATGACTTCACGTAAAAAAACCCCCAAGCAAATAATCAATGGTGGATATTGCACGCGATCTAGCAGAGGCCAATTCCACCCTGATTCACAGAGTCAAAAACTGCTGAAATCAATTTTCTCAACGCAAAATGATTTTATCTTTTTGTAAATGTCATTTTACCTTTTTTAAAGATTAGTCTTATTTTAAATGTTGGCCCCGGACTACGGTTTAAAGTGGATCCATCCTGTAAGGTCCAATCCCTGGACGACGACGGCGGTTCCATGCATTGCCGACCGTTAGTTTGTCTGCGAATAGCGCGAGCAGTGGGCTTCTAAAGCGGCGATTGGAGTCTGGCTATCACTGGAAGACCAGTGACTTCACGTAAACCCACAAAGAAAATAATCTAGGGGCGAAATTAAACGCGATCTAGGAGGCCAATTCACAGGTTCAAAACGTGAAATCAATTTCTCACCAAAATGATTTCTTAATAGGTCCATTGTTTCTCGCTCTGTATCGGCAAGTAGTGCCCGTTCTTGTTTGAAGCACCTTGGCCCCGTGAGCAACAAGCTCAATGATTATACGTTTTATTTCCAATCGTAAAACAAACCATCAAATGAATTTATCATTTTATATTAATATATATATATATATATATATATATAATATAGAATATATATATATTATTATATATATAGATATATAATAATATATATATTATATATATATACTATTTAATATATATATATATATATATATATATATATATCACTCTCACAAGATCCACCCTTATAACCAACCACACTACAACATCCAGCCTACAGCAAAGTACCAGAACACCCCCTTAAATGTATATTCTTATGATATTTTACAACAGATTGCCACCCTGCACCACCTGGCCACCCCCGATAATTAAGATATATTCCCACTCAATTGACCCAAGAGACGATCTTCGCATAACAAAACAATACCATGCTCCAAGCATATCTACCCAAAATATACAAGACGGGACAAACTTTGCATCGCCAAACACGGGTGATTGCTTGTCCACGGTTTGCTTATCTGGGGGCACCACTTTACTCTCTTCAGGAATAGAACATTTAATTATTTTTAAACGTCCCTCCTCCCCCCTTTACTGTTCAAAGATGCAACGTTCCCTCAAATAATTGAACCAACACAAAACATCTCATTATAGATGCCCTGCCTATAGCGCAAACATCAGATGAAATTTCAGTACCCTTAGAGTACACAGAATCTCTGGACTCAGCTGGCATTGGTGACGGAATATTCCGAGGTCGCCAGATTTTCGTAGGAGGGGAGCGGGGACGACAAAGTAAAGTATATATATATATATTATATAATATATATACTATATATATATATATATATTATATATAATAATAACTATATATTATATATATAAATATAATATATTATTATATATATTATATATATATATATATATATAATTATATATTTAATATATATATATATTCTCATCAGTGATGTGAAGTCTGAATCACATTCTTTCATTTTTTAACACACTAACCAGTTTTCTATTCGCTTTTTTTCTGAGATAACTTTCACCTCCACCATGCTATGATATTTTCAATGCTTGCATATTCTTCACACCAATTTTTCATCTTCTAAGATGCGCCCTTCATTTGTAATCTGGAAGCTGTTTGAGATTTATGCTTTTGACAATTGCTTACCTAATTATATCCCTCAATATCATCTCTATGTTATTCCTTGATTCTTTAGATTTAAAACAAATGTTACATGTTTCTTTTTTGATTTCATGTGTGTGTGAATAAAACACAATGGGAAAAAACTAATTCATTAGCAACTAACTTCAAGATATTTTTCAATTTCTAAAACATAAAATGACAAAATAAACAATCATTTGGTAACATTTTGTCCATTTCAGTTAAGATGTCCAGATGTGTCCTCCTAAACATTCTCCATTTAGTTCTTCTGTGACTTCCTAAATATATTATATGCTACAGTTTATATTTCCTTAGCAGTTTCTCAGTTCTGTTCTCGTTCCAATTACTGATCACCAACCAACTCCTTCATCTTCCTCCAAACCTCTTTCTTTTAAGACGCGTAAATTCTTTGACGGGAACATTTCCCGTTCTTCACATAGGAAAACAATTTTATGCCAAACCTGTGTTCGTTGCTAAGCTACTTCGCCCCTCGTATATAAAAATTTTGATATTCACTTTTACCCACTTTTCTCGAAAAATTTTTGATTTCTAATTTCTTCTATCACGCCTCGACTGTTTTTTTTTTTTTTTTTTTTTTTTTTTTTTTCTTTTATTTTTAAATTATCGCCCATTCGAACATCCTTCTCCTGCTCCCACGTACAATGATATATTCTACAGCCCAAAACTCTTCCTTTACGCCTTCATCTACAACTTTAATTAAACCGATATTTCTCACTCCAAGAAGAGAAACTATTAGACATAGTATATATATAAATATATATATATATATATATAATAATATTATATTATATATATACATAATATATATATATAATATATATATATATATATATATATATTATATATATATATTATTATATATACAATACATAATTTTCAATAATTCTTTCTGGTTCTCCTTGGCATATATTTAATAAAAAGCCCTTATTTTAACATTAAGGGATATAAAAATATTACAATATCAATCTTCAGACACTTATTGTTATTAAAATATAATACCTTCTTTGAAAAGCCTACACAACAAGATTTCTGCTGTGGTTCTTTGTGGCCATTTAATCGAGTAAAGCTTTCGTTCAATGTTACTTCGGTTGCATGACGCGCTTTATCAACTAGCAATTTAACTTTTTTATTAAATCAATTTTCAACTCTTTCAAGTATGAACTATTAATATATATAATACTGATATATTATAATATATAAATATATATATATTATAAAATATATATATATAATATATAATATATATATAATATAGTATATAAATATATAATATATATACTATATATTATAACAATAATATTATATATAAAAAAATATTATATATATATATAATAATATATATATATATATATATATATATATATATATATATATATATATTATATATACTATTATTATATTATATATATATTAATATATATAATATATACGAGATTTATAGGATGTGACTCGTGCGACTCTCAGTGAGAGGACAGGAGATGTTCAATCCTCCGCGTATCAGTCTGAGTTGTATTATTCTTCCTAGGCGGGCCAGGAACAATTAAAAAGTCGGATCGCGAATACTCTGTTGTGCGACCAGGCTTGGGATAGCCGGCCTTAAAGTTCTGATTTCCTGTAGCCCCCCCCCCCCCCCCCTCCCCCCCTCCCCCCCGTGTTTTATACCCTCTGGAAAACGGGATTAAGCAAGTAAAAGAAGTTATATATATAATATATATAATATTATATAAATATATATATGATATATATATATATATAATATATATATATATATATATATAATATATATATATTTTTTATTTATATTATATATATATATTTTTTTTTATAAAATAATATATTTCTATATATATATATAATATATACAATAATATAATATATATAATATATATATATAATAATATATATTAATATATATATATAATATATATAGTTGCTAGTAGAGTGGTTCTTCACTCGGACGTCAGTTAGCTACAAAAGATAGAAATTTGATTCGTTTACGATTGGATATTATGATATTATCTCTTTATACATCCAGTGCTATTTTCAATGTGCTGTTATTTAATTATCTCTACCAGTAGATAACTACTATTTTTAGGAACCATCTTGTTGAAGAAATGAAAGTTTCTTTAATTATTTCTTTGCAAATATGAACAAAATTTATCGTATGTTAAAGTTACTTTGATACCACCATGAAAATTTTCTTTTTCATAACTTCTAGCTAATCAGAGCTCAGTTTCATTCGTTTTCTAAATACAGGTTAAAAAGAGTAACGTTGCTAGATAAGAGAGTTGCCAACTTTACAGAAAAATCTGTATATTAGAAAAGGAAATTTTTGGGGTAGAATAGTTTGCTGGAGCAGTTTCAAATATTTTGTCTTATTAAATTTTTATCCATATTTTTAAAAATTTCAGACATTTATTAATTTATTAAATTTAAATTTTAATAAATTTTTAAATTGGTTATATAAGCAAAATAAAAATTAATTCCACTATCTTCTCCAGTAAGTTATAAATACTGTGACAATAAAGGTAGGGTATCAACATTTGTTCTATATTAATTTTGAAGTTACTTAACAAGAAGATTTGAAAAACATTTTAATTCGTCCTTTATTCCAGATAAGAAGAACATTTGTCTATTTGCCTTTCTGTGAATCTTTTATTCTGTCACGTTAGATATTTTATTTTTGGTTTTTTTTTGCCTTTCTTTCTCTCTCACGTATATATATTATATATATATATATAAATATATAATATATATTTATATATATATTATATATATATATATATATATATTGTATTTATATAATATAAATATAATCTATATATTAATATATACATATATATATATGAACAATATATAATAACTACTATAAGAAATGAGATATTTGGGGTATATGTTACATTTAGATATTTTAGGTCTCTTGGGTATTTTGCTCTTCTCTCCTTCCTCCTCTCTCTCTCTCTATATATATATATTATATACTATATATTATATATATATATATATAATAATATAATATATATATATACTATATATATATATAATAATATTATATATATAATATATTCGTTTAAAATGACAATAAACAAGCAAGGCAATCTGTTAAACAAAAAATAAAATTGAATATTTTGAAAAAAAACTGAAAGCATTAATAAATTAGCGTGGTTCATTGGGCCCAATGTGCCCCGAAATCTTTTTAATTTTATGTGATTTCGGAATAATTTAATGTTTATCCAATAAATAGAATTTCCATTTGTATGTTTTTGGAACACGCAAAAATGTTTTCTGTTCCCTAGACAAATCGTATTGTATTATAATTATGTAATTAATTGTTGAATATATATATATATTATAATATATATATATATATATATATATATATATATATATATATATATATAAAATAGTATATATATATATATATAAAATAATATATCAGTATAATATAAAATAGTATCAGTAAACATAGATAGAATGATCTCTTGGATAGATATATTGAGAGATAGATAGATAGGATAGATAAATAGATAGATAGATAGATGGAATAAGTAAATAGATAGATAGCAATATGATAGATAGATAGATAGATAGAATAGATAGATAGATAGATAGATAGATAGATAGATAGATAGATAGAATAGATAGATAGTTTATTCTTTATTTCGTAAACATAGTACATTATTTAGAAGTAAAAACACAAAATTAAAAACTTTAAAAAATCATTTTAAAACTTAATATCGCTTTTAATAGAGAGCTAAATTTACTGATGTTTTTTTAAAAACTTTTTTAAAACGTAATACGTTATAGTTTTTACTTATAAAATAAATTATTTAATTTAATATCTTACAAATTATTATTATGATGATGATGACGATGATGATGATGATGTAGATTTTGTTTCACCTCTTTCTCGTATTCGTAATGACTTCCTGCGACAAATGTTCGCTGCGCGGGATTTTTCTTTATCCTCGGAGTAATTAGGCGTTCTAAGTGAAACACCTTCAAAGCCGCGGTATTTGTTTACGTGAAATTCGAGAATTTGGAAAAGCCTTTCAAAAAATGAAATATCGTTAAATTTTTCTAGGTTGAGAAAGACAAACGTTTTTAATGTCGTCTCATTACTATTCCTTAATCATCTGTTGATCTCAAATATATGTCTTCAAGATCGTAAACGATCATTCGGTCTCCCTTAGAAACCAATTGATCTTTGTTTGTTTTCACACATTATCATCTTCCAATTGAGGGCCATATTGTCTCCTTAGGAAACCAAATCTTTTTTTAGGATTTTTCTTTGCATCTGTAAATCCTTTAGATGAGACAGATTTCTTTTTCTTATTAAGAGAATTTGAAGTAATTTCTGCCCAACTTTTCTTAAACATAATTTCATTTACGTTTGATTTTTTTAAAGCAGTAACTTCTTCAGAATCAATGCTTAAATCCATTTGGGAAGCAGGAGGTGCTGAAGGTAGTATTAAATTATGATCTAAAAGTTCATCATTCGAAGTACAACTTCCGGAAATTTCTTATATCTTTATCGTTTATCTCATTAAGTTTCCTTATATCATTTTTAATTTCAAATAAGTTTTCTTTAATACTAACCATATCAGATGCTAGTTTATTATCTTTTAATCTTTGATTTTTCAAGTGATTAATTTCCTCTCTCAGTTTTGTGACTTCATCAATTAAATTGATTAATTCTCCACCAATAATTTCAAAACCACTTGCTGGTGGGAGAGATCTATATGACTCTGCAACAAATTTAGGCAAATCTTTATTCTTATGTTTAGCAGAATGAATTAAGTCCAAAATATCCTGCATATCACCTCTCAACCAATCATCTCCTCTTCTCCATTTTATTTCTTCTCCTAATAAATTCGAAAGTCTCTGTTTAGCATCCTTGATATTAGATGCACCATAAAAAACGCAATGCAGTCATAACAATAGTATCATATTTATCCATCACTTCTAAAGCTGTTGTCACATAACATAGTAAGTCATTAACTTCCATTTTTAACAATTCACTTAAACCATAATAATAAAATAATAATAGATAGATAGATAGATAGAAATAGATAGATAGATATATATAAAACATATAGAACATATAGAATTTATTATAATATATATATATATATATCATCTATATGTTATAAATATGATAGATTATAGTAATATATATATATATATATATATATACCAATGGAAAACAATTATTAATTGACTTATAGGTTGAATGGTGGTCGACAATAAGAGCTGATATAGAAAGACTTGAAATGAAGTCAAAGAGAAAGCAACGGAGAGGAGGATAGATATCGAAAGAGGCATAAGTTTAGAAATAAAAGCTCTGTACCAAATCTATCGAATGCTTTCGATATATCTAGCGAAATTACGCAAGTGCGCAACTCCCAAAAAATTTCATCGAAATGCCAAATAGGAGATAACCAATAATAAGAGATAAGAGAAATTAGATTATTAAAGAGTTTTGAGGAGATTAGAGATTAAATTAGAAGAAATTAGATGTTTCCAAATCTTCATTTCGAGGATAGATTCGAAAGCTTTAGAAAAGGCGGAGGTTAATGATAGGGCGATATTTGGGGGGTTGAAAGAGGTCCCCTTTTTTCTTCGGCACAGGTTGAATGAACGCATGTTTATAGCAATAAGGGACAGTTGAAATGGAAAGACAGAGACGAGATGGTTTACCAAGACAGGGTGCAAACTCTGAAGCACAATTTTTAAGAAGCATTATTTTTAAGAATCACAGGAAGAATACCGTCAAGCCCATACACTTTATTAGTGTTAATCTCAAAGAGAGCAGAATTAACATTATTAGAAAAAATAACGTTGTACGGCCCGACGACAGCTCAGTGGTAGAGCACTCGCCAAACAAAGCGAGAGTCCCAGGTTCGCACCTGGTACGGGTGGGTGAGTGTGAGCTATTCACTCCTTGGGTTTGGCTTCGTCCTGCTCGGACGTTAAATGGGTACACCCCTCCTAGATTAGGGCTTAGCCCGTAAACGGTTGTGTTTATCTGTATATAAAAAAATGAGTTGGAAGGAGGTAGAAAAGGAGGAATAGCTGCAGAATCATCAAGTGTGGAGTTAGAGGCAAACCAAAGAGTTCATCTTTAACAGAATTTAAAATGACAGCTGTGCCATCGGAAAAACTAGAAGAGGGAAATATAAAGAATCAAAGTTTGAGTTGCCATTTTTCATTTATTTTAACTTCTAATTTTCAAATTTCATTCTATCATTACAAAATGAAAGTTGCACACCCCTTTCATTGAAGAGCACGTGATTCAGTTTTTAATATTCTAATAAAGCATCTTCATCGATCATAAACATCACCGAAGCTCATTTATTTATGTATCTTACCGGTAAAGCCTAAAATAATATTCCTCATTGCATTGAAATAGTCATAAACCATCCGTTTCAGGGTATTTCTGGTTTATAATAATCTAACCTTAGCAGGTTTCATGAAATCCTCTGGTGTTCTGACATCTGACTCTCTCTCTCACACATACACACACCTACAAATAACCATACCTACATACACACGCATATATATATATATATATATATATATATATATATACTATATATATACTATATATATATATATATATATATATATATAAATATATATATATATATATATATATATGTATATACATATATATATATATATATATATATATATATATATATATATATATATATATATATTTATATATATATATATATATATATATATATATATATATATATATAGTTAGTGGGGGCTTGGACGGAAAGGAAGGAAGTGGGTAGAATTAAGAGAAAGAAGTTAAGTGAACATGATAATAAGGATAAATATTTAAGAGCTTTTGGAAATAAATCAGTTGAATGTGAAAAATTGAGACTGTTGAAACTGAGCAAATGAAGGAAGCAGTTGTTAGTAGTGCAAAAGAAGTATGTGGATGTGCTAAAGTACGAGGTAAAAATGTTAACGGCGAGTGGTGGAATAAAGAGCTGATGCAAGCGGTTAAAAGTCAAAAAAAACGTGGTTGAATGTACTAAAAGCCAATGATGAGGTTTCAAATGAAAGATGTTTGGAATTATATAAGGAGGAAAAAATTAATACTAAAAGATGCATGCGTAGAAGGAAATAATTGGTAATTGAACAGTTTGAAAGGAGTATGAATGGTGACTTACAATGGAATAAGAAGCTCTTCTGGAAGGAAGCGCGAAAGGTTGAGAATAAGAACAAGGGGGATTTGCTTAGAATAATGAATAGGGATGGTTCTTTCGTAACTGATGAAATGGATGTAAGGGGAGTGTGGAGGGAACACTTCAAAATCTGCATAACATTGGCAGTAATAAAGATGTGATAGTGAATGTGTGTGGGTTTGATGGTGCAAGAAGGAATAGGTATTTTGGGGATGAGGTCATTAGTAAGGAGGAGGTAATGGGTAGAGTGAGAAAGTTGAAGAATGGTAAAACTGCAGGTATAAATGAAATTACTGGTGGAATGATCAAGAACGAAGGCGAGATGGTGATTAAGTGGATTTGAAGTTGTGTAACAAAGTGTTTATAGAGGGTATAGTTCCGAGGATTGGAGGAGAGCAGTAATAGTAAACTTATATAAGGGTGACTGTAAGAATTATAGGGGAATTAGTTTATTGAGTGCTGTATGGAAGATATTTGCTGGTATTTTGGTCGAAAGAGTGCGTCGAGTGACTGTGGGACTGATTGGTGAAGAACAAGGTGTGTTCGTGGTAGAGGATGTGTGGATCAAATCTTTACATTGAAACAAATGATTGAGAAAATGAGAGAAGAGAAGATAAATTGTATTTAGGTTTTATGGATTTGCATCAGGCGTATGATAGGATTAATAGGAAGCTCTATGGCAGGTGTTAGTGATATATGGTGTTGGTGGTAGGCTTCTGAATGGAATCAAAATTATGTGTGACGATAGAGAAGCGTGTGTAAGAATTGCTGGAATTAATAATAATAATAATAATATAATAATAATAATAATAATAATAATAATAATAATAATAATAATAATAATAATAATAATAATAATAATAATAATAATAATAATAATAATAATAATAATAATAATAATAATAATAATAATAATAATAATAATAATAATAATAATAATAATTTAATATTAATAGCAGAGTGATGCAGGGATGTGTTATGTCTCCTTGGTTACTCAATTTGTATATGGATGGGGTTATGAAAGAATTAGAGGTGGAGTGGCAGGGAAGGTGTTAGAATGATAGAGAATAAAAGAGAGTGGAGGGTGCCCTACCTATTATATGCGGATGATTTATTTTTGTGTGGAAAATCTGAAGAGAGTTTGAGAGGATTGTTAGAGGGATTTGGCAGGGTGAATAAAAGGAGGGTTTGAAAATAAACATAGAAAAGAGTAAGGTTATAGTTGTGAGTAAGAACAGTCCTCGGTGTGAAGTTATGCTGGATGGTGAGTAACTGGAACAAGTGTCAGAGTTTAAATATTTAGGATATATGTTGGATGAAAAGGGAACGGATGATGCAGAGCGTAATAAGAAAGTGGCGAATGGTAGGAAGGTGGCTGGAGCAATTAAATCCTTGGTGGATGTAAAAGGACTAAGTCTAGAGTGAGCTACGGTTTTACATGAGGGCATGTTTTTACCTGTGTTGATTTATAGTAGTGGAATTATGGTATGGAATAAGAGGTATAGATCAAAAGTACAATGTGCTCAGATGGACAATCTTAGAAGTGTGCTAGGTGTGAGAAGAATTGATAAAATTACCAATGAACGCATTAAAGAGTTGTGCGGTGTGAAGAAAGGAGAAAATAAGAGAATAAATGAAAGTACCTTGGGATGGCTTGGTCATGTGGAAAAGATAGATGATAATTGGTTGGTTAAGCGGATATATGGTGGTGGGTGTGCTGGGAATCGACCGGCTGTGAGACCGAAAAAAAGTGGATTGAGTCAGTAAAGGAATGCCTGCGGTTTGGTAGAGGCGAGAAGAAAGTTGCATAATAGGAGTGAGTGTCGGGCTTTTGTGAGGCGGAATGATTGTGGCCCACTTGGGTCAAAAGATGAACGAGATGCCATATTGAGGGTCCATCTCGGTCAGGTGAAGCTTTAGGGTGGATTTTCCTGACTGCGGCAAGTTCTAAGTAAAGGGTATAAAGGGGACGCCAAGGCTGGGCTTTCTTTTCGACTTGTATCATTTTCTTAAGAAGTTGGGTTGATAGTAAAAACTTTCTATTACTTTTCTGTTTCAAGTGAATGCCACGCACCTTACCCCCAGTCTTGGGGAGTGAAGGTGGGTGATGATAATGAATAATTATATATATATATATATATATATATATATATATATATATATATATATATATATATATATATATATATATATATATATGTGTATATATATATAAAAAAATATATCTTTCTATATATATATATATACCTATATATATATATATATATATATATATATATATATATATATATATATATATATATATATATATATAGAAAAAGAGATATATATATATATATATATATATATATATATATATATATATATATATAAAATGATGTAGGTTTGAAAATGACTGTGATAGGTATGCAAAACAGAATATTTTTCGCTTACTTGACAAAACTTTTTTTCCTTTTTTAAACTCGTTGTATAATTTTTGTGTTTCTCTTCTGCCTGTTTTTTTCCCCTTTTTACAAAGTTTAATTTTTCTTCGGCAAAGTTTTCTTAAACTTTATTTGGAAATAAAACGTTTTAACGATTTTTTCTTTAAAAAAAAAAGTTTTGCTACATGAAATTATATGGTATTGGAAAATTTTTTTTTTTCTTCTTTCAGAATATAATTGTCATTAGCTATTATTATTATTATGTATGTATGTATGTATGTATATTTTTTGTATTATTATTATTATTATTATTATTATTATCGACGTTATTATAATCATTATAAGAGAGAGAGAGAGAGAGAGAGAGAGAGAGAGAGAGAGAGAGAGAGAGAGAGAGAGAGAGAGAGAGAGAGAGAGAAGAGAGAGAGAGAGAGAGAGAGAGAGAGAAAGAGAAAGAGAAAGAGAAAGAGAGGAGAGAGAGAGAGAGAGAGAGAGAGAGAGAGAGAGAGAGAGAGAGAGGAGAGAGAGAGAGAGGCGAGAGAGAGGGAGAGATTTTTTTGAACGTGATAATAAGAGAAGAGAGAGAGAGAGAGAGAGAGAGAGAGAGAGAGAGAGAGAGAGAGAGAGAGAGAGAGAGAGAGAGAGAGAGAGAGAGAGAGAGAGAGTAATTAGAATGTCTGACGACATAATTTTCCTTATTATTGCAACTGATCGAGTCAACTTTTAGAAACGTAAACATAGTATCCAAAATTGTTCGTAAACAAACCCCTTAGTCACCAATGCTACTATAATTTCATTCCTTTTTATTTCTAAAATAAAAATTGTTCTTTAAAGGAATTAAATTTCAGTGGAATCCAGATTTTATATTTAAAATACTGAAAATAGCCTTTCTACACTCATGTTTACGATAATACACTAACTAATAAAGAAGCACGCACCACTATTTCTGGAGATGTCTTTATGGCTTCATTTACCCCGAACTGTGAGGAACGGCCTATCTTTTCCACATCCCCCAGTGTGGTCAAAACCTTAAGTTTGAATAATTTTACTTTATTCAGTGGTGTTTCTTGTTGGCGTTGTTTTGTTGTTTCTTCTTCACTAACATTTTCTTTTAATCAAGTTCATCATCTCATGGTGACATTGTAATATCAATATAAATTTGAATTGTTTCAACAAACCTTCTGCATCGCCTTCTTCCCCTTTAATGCTCCATTTTGAATCGCTGTATCACAAGAGCAGTTTTAATCAGGGGGTTTTAGCATCCGCCTAATGTCTCTAGATACTTCATCAAGTATATACCAACCTCCAAAAAACATCATTATCAAGAAAAAGACTTTCTCTTTTTTCCATTAAATGTCTTATGTCTTTAGCTAGAACACTGCTAGTTTGAGATAATGGAAAGTTGAGTATTTTTCCACTTTTTGTAGAACAAGTCTATTACAGATTGTAATATTTTGGTGGCCTTATGTCAATGACGAAGTAAATATTAAAGTTCTACAACCTGTTGCCACTAAGTTTGAGTCATAAGAACATCTTGTTGTCCCCATCATTAAGAAGGCTTCAGTTCCAGAATACTTTTCACATTAAGTCTGTGCTACCCCATCTAGTAGCTTAGTCCCAAATGGCTCTTTAGTCAGTTCATCCACTCAAAATTGAATCTAAAGAGGGCGTTCTGGCAGTCACAACTACTTTTCTTGCTCTTCCAATAATCTCATCTGCGACTTATCCTTTCTAGCCAAAACGAATTGCCAACTGCAGTTTATGATGAATTCTGGATTTTAATTATTGTTAAAAATAGCTATTAATAATTATTAATAATATAGATTCCATCGAAATGCTGCATTACAATGCAACATTCTCAATGGAATCTATATTATTATGCTCATCTGTTTCCATCACTTTTTCAGGTCCTTCAGAAAATTCATTATAAAGTCACCAACTGTCATATGTTCTTCATCCTTATATATTTTTCCTATAGTTTCGAGCATTAGAATGTACGACAGAGTAGAAAATTCACAAGTAAGAATATGTGAACTTACACCCACTAAATGTTTATAAAGTTTTAGCTACATTATTGAA
This sequence comes from Trachelipus rathkii, assembly GCA_015478945.1. Classification (NCBI taxonomy): domain Eukaryota; kingdom Metazoa; phylum Arthropoda; class Malacostraca; order Isopoda; family Trachelipodidae; genus Trachelipus; species Trachelipus rathkii. The sequence goes on along the minus strand of JABUQX010025227.1, from coordinate 4,131 downwards.
ATGTTCCTCTTAGAAATAAAATCAAAAACTACTACTACCATTTAACACTAATCATTTTAAATTACTGAATATTATTTTAGTCAATAATTAATAACTGAATAATTAACATAGAAAACTACATAATCATAGACCACATTTCCTTGAAAACCCACTCAAGCAAGACTGAAGAAAAAAATAAGTAGATGCCAGTGATTTTACCATAATTATATAAGTTTAAGGTTTCACTTTCTTGTACTCAGAAACATAATATAACCTATATTATATATATTTGTAGTAATCAAATGCTTTTATAACATGTTTTTGTAAAATATTCAAAACGTTTTTGTATAATATTCCCAAGATATGAACTACAATATTTTTATTTATTTATAATTTTTACTTTAAAAACTTCAAATAAAGTTGGAGCATCTGCAACGAAAGTTTTATATATATATATATATATATATATATATATATATATATATATATATATATATATATATATATATATATATATATATATATATATATATATATATATATTTATATATATATATATATAAATAATATATATATATATATATATATATATATATATATATATATATATATATATATATATATATATATATATATATATATATATATATATATATATATTTATATATATATATATATATATATATATATATATATATATATATATATATATATATATATTTATATATATATATATATATATATATATATATATATATATATATATATATATATATATATATATATATATATATATATATATTTATATATATATATAAATATATATATATATATATATATATATATATATATATATATATATATATATATATATATATATATATATATATATATATATATATATATATATTTATATATATATATATATATATATATATATATATATATATATATATATATATATATATATATATATATATTTATATATATATATATATATATATATATATATATATATATATATATATATATATATATATATATATATATATATATATATATATATATACTATATATATATATATATATATATATATATATATATATATATATATATATATATATATATATACTATATATATATATATATATATATATATATATATATATATATATATATATATATATATATATATATATATATATATATATATATATATATATATATATATGTTATGTACGTTTAAAAAAATACTAAAAGAATAAAAAAAGAATCTCATAAAACAAGTCGTTTAACCTTAAAACCATTAAAAAACAAGAACTTCGTCTCAGATAAGAAAAACGAAGATGAAGAAGAAAAAAAAATTTAAACAGAACACGGAGACGAAAACTACATCAACTACCTTTACAGCACAAAAGATAGCAAACAACCCCTCCAATTCATGTTTATACTCTGTCAAAATTGAATTTTGTTTTACTGTTTTAAAATTTAAGAAAGATAGGGCAATAATTAACAGGGCTACTTAAAAACATTGCACAAAAATTAAATATCACCAACATTTCACTTGTAGTCATCATATATCATGTATTATTTTATATAATCCTCTTATTTTCTAAAAAATTATCGGCATTTTCATTTTCTCATGTCAAAGTAATTCGGAACGAATTGAAAGTTATATTTAATAAAAAAGATTAATATAAATATGAATACCTGAATAATATATACAATATAACCCTCTCTGTTAACTTTGGGTTACGCCATAGTAAAAAAACCGTGGTTACGCCCACTATTACTCTTCGCCGATGACGTTTTACCATATTTGGTGCAAGCTGTCATTACCGGCAATAATGTTACTCGTGACAAATTAAACAGTTTGACACGTTAAACCGGACACCAGCGATTTTCCCTCTTTCAAAGCCTGTCAGGTCACACATTTCACTATCCACTTGTTTTAATCGTCATCGCACAACAAAGCGTGTAATACACTGAAATATAACCTAGAAGACTTAACATGTAAACTACTCAATAAATGTACGTCGCACCGTAATTACCTAAAGCTGTGTTGCCAGCATGAGAAATGCGTAATATTTAGCATGTTGTTCGTACTATATTGTCTAACCGATATATATTTATATATATATATATATAAGGATATAATAGTATATATATATATATATATATATATATATATATATATATATACTATATATATATATATATATATATATATATATATATATATATATATATATATATATATATATATATATATATATATATAATAGTAATATATATATATATATATATATATATATATATATATATATATATATATATATATATATATATATATATATATATATATATATATATATATATATAAAGACGAAAGCAAAAAACAAATCAGGTTAAACATTTATTTTGTTAATTTCAGAAGATGACATTTTCACCTTACTTGGGTCATTGCCATTTCTAAACAAAACATAGCAAAGGGATAAAAACTTATAATTAATTTAGACATTTTGAAATACTAAATTAATAAATTTTCTTTTTAGATTCAAATCTGATTTACAATTCAGCAGTAAGAATTAATACTATAGTGACATTAGTAGTTATAAATGATTAAAAAAATTGAATATTATGTTTTCGAAAATTATAATTTTATACCAGAAAGTAAGAAACTGCAAACAAATAATAATCAAAAAAATATAAAGAAATATTAATTCCAGGAGTAATTATATATATATATATATATATATATATATATATATATATATATATATATATATATATATATATATATATATATATATATACATATATATATATATATATATATATATATACCCTTTCCTCAATTTCCTCTAAAACATCTCAAAAACATTCTTCCCAACCATCTTACTTTTACCCCTTCTAATACCACATCCTTTAATAGAAAATTAAAACCCCACACTCTTTCTTCTAATGATATCTCTCAATGTGTTTACAAAATTCCCCGCTTACATTGTGACTTCATCTACATAGGGAAACAAATGATTTTTCCAACGTCTATAACAACATAAACAAGACCTAATTAATGACAATCCTAACTCCGCCCTTACATTACATCGCTCCACTCTCAATCACACCATTGACATCGATTCCATGACCCCCATACAACACGTTCAAAACTTACAAAAAAGAAAACTACTTGAATCTTTTTGTATTAACAATTCTATTAACTTTAATAGACAAACAGGTTAAATAGATCACATAAAAAACTCAATTATGAACTCCTCCAACTACTTTAAAATGATAAAATCTCGTAATTTATGAAATACTTTTATTATATTTTATTTTATTTTTATTTTTCTTTCAGTTTATAAATATATGCACCTGAAAGAGGTTCTTATGTTAAAGAACGAAAATTTGTGCTTTACTACTATTTATTAAAAATTATTTGTTATATATTTTTCATCAAGATCTTCCAAATTTAAATAAGGCCTAACTTACCTCTAAATATTTACAAAACCTTCGAAGTTTCTATTATATATATATATATATATATATATATATATATATATATATATATATATATATATATATATATATATATATATATATATATATATATTAAATATATATATATATATATATATATATATATATATATATATATATATATATATATATATATATATATATATATATATATATATATATATATATATATATATAGATGTTAAATATTGCATAATCGCAATAAGATTATATAAGATCCACATATATATATATATATATATATATATATATATATATATATATATATATATATATATATATATATATCCTCTATATATATATATATATATATATATATATATATATATATATATATATATAATATATATATATATATATATATATATATATATATATATATATATATATATATATAATATATATATATAATAATATATATATATATATATAATATATATATATATATATATATATATATATATATATATATATATATATATAATAATAATAATAATATATATATATATATATATATATATATATAATATATATACATATAACTATATATATATATATATATATATGTATATATATATAATAATATAATAATATATATATATATATATATA